>CP092883.1:4397727-4454404 GCA_030710605.1 Cordylochernes scorpioides | reverse complement strand
TGCGGGATAATTTTCAAATGTCGTTTTACAATCACAGGCCGCATTATATTGTATTGTATTATAATACATATTTTATTATGAGATTTCATGTAAATACGTCGAATAGTTTTGACATTAAGACATAAAGAAATAGTTTTATTATTATCATTTCACTTGAGTCAACATTTAAACGACTATTAATGTTAATATGTCAGTAAATATATAAAGTATAGAGTTAATTTTATTATCGCGTTGGCGTTCTGTGCCATGAGCTGCTTGAACTATGATTAGTAGCGTTTAAAATATAAACTTTTTCAAATCTTCGTCGAAAAAAAAAATATCGTTTTTCAAATATAGATACAGTAGAACAACCTCCATGAGAGGACACTCGCGCTAGAGGACACCTCTCTACAAAGGACAGTTTCCATCACCAATACAGTAGAACAACCTCCATGAGAGGACACTCACGCTAAAGGACACCTCTCTATAAAGGACAGTTTTCATTCGCAAAATAACCATTTTTACTATTTAGCAACTCTCCGATAAGAGGACACCTCTTCCTAAAGGACACTTTGGCAATTTAGTGTTGTCCTTTACAGGGAGGTAGTTCTACTGTATTTGTTCAATGCAAATTTTATTTTTGGGTAGTTTCTTGAAATAGCGAGTTGTCACTGTATAACGAACATAAGTTTGTTTGAGGGAACCGGCGAACTTTATATAAAAATCTCATTGACATCACTCAAGAATAACATTTAAAAAATAAACCTCTATAAATACACTCATGGACAAAACTTATGGAAGTTGTACCTTTTACCATGTATATCGGGATTGAGACAATAACTCTGAAAGATATTACAGTGACCTTTATTGAAGACACACGAGATAACCAAGTGTGAACAAAATTGCCTTTTCTCCTTCAAAACAAACACACACACAAAAAAAAACCAGACAAATGGAGATATCTAAAACTTTTCACTTCCTAAAGTTTTGTTCATGAGTGTGTTTAATAATAAATGTGATTTCTCCGCGAACAATTCCACGGTATTTGAACGACCCGGTTGAATGATGGACAATCCACTCGGGAGTTGATTCAAAGAACTAGCTTTTTTTAAAATGACTAAGTGATCAGTGATCTGAAAGAGACAAAGAGAGAGGTAGCTCTTCTGATCCTAACTGATTCTTTCTAGAGATAAGGAATCCGCTCACAGACAGATTAAAGGAGTAATCGATTCACAAAGAACTTTTACCTAACCGATCAAAAACTTTGAATAAGCGTAATAAATATATTAAGAAAAAGCATCTCCTTATCGTGCAACTGAAATTTACTGATGGCTTGCGCCATCTATCGGAATAAATATAAACTATTCTCGTTGAGTTTTAAATTATTCCAGAATTGGCCAAATACCCATTCTTGATTAATCAAGAAAAGCTAACCACGGACGCGTTTTGGGTTGTTGGCCCTCATCAGCGTGGTACAAGCTGTAACTCAACGACCAAAATAAATTGGTCATTCAGGAATCCTGAAAATGAATATAGTTTGAGTTAAAAGGCAATCCATCAAATAAGTTTATATAAAGGACGTACCTGGATCTGTAAAAAAAAAAGAAAAACAATTTTTTTCTCAAAATATTTCGAGAGATTGCTCCCTCTTTATCACTCTGTAACAAATTGATAAAGCGAGTAGCAATCTCTCGAAATATTTTGAGAAAAATTTTTTTTTTTTATTTACAGAATCAGGTACGCCCTTTATATAAACGTAATAAATATACATTTACCTATCATAAAAACATCGCTTTTAATATGAGAGTTGCCTAATTTTCTGGTATTGGTAATTTAAAGCTGAAGAGAACTCAACCTAGGATATAATTGATGGAAAATAAGACAAACTTCAATGAATTCAAGCTAATTATGAGTTGGATGGGCAATTTCCGGCGTTCCAGTTGACGAGGAGAATGAAGGTTGCGTGACTCCCCCAGGCTAACGTTGGTTGGTAAACGGGAGAGTTATGGGGAACGTAGTACGTAACATCCGTGCAAGTGGAAGGAAAAGACCACTTAACTGGGAGGCCGTTATACAGTTATGTAGTTTGAATATCCTCCCTTTCTCACCTTGAAACCTTTTCTACAAGGTCGATGGAAAAACCTTCATTGAATGAACTTTTAATAGCTTAGATGAGAATTCTCTCTGTTTCTCATCTTTGCAGCATTGCAGATAATTGACCCAGAACAGCAGCTTTACACACCTAAGATAGAGAATGACTGCTGTGATAGAGATGTACGGAGACTTCTGTTGGTTGGACACGACAACAACAACAATTTTAATTGACATGGACCCAGAACTTTACACACCCAAGATAGAGAACGACTGCTGTGATAGAGATGTACGAAGACATCTGTTCATTGGACACAACAACAACAACAATTTTAATTGACATGGACCCAGAACTTTACACACCCAAGATAGAGAACGACTGCTGTGATAGAGATGTACGGAGACATCTGTTCATTGGACACGACAACAACAACATCTACAATTACAATTGTCATGGACCCAGAACTTTACACACCTAAGATAGAGAACGACTGCTGTGATAGAGATGTACGGAGACATCTGTTCATTGGACACGACAACAACAACATCTACAATTACAATTGACATGGACCCAGAACTTTACACACCCAAGATAGAGAATGACTGCTGTGATAGAGATGTACGGAGACATCTGTTCATTGGACACGACAACAACAACATCTACAATTACAATTGACATGGACCCAGAACTTTACACACCCAAGATAGAGAACGACTGCTGTGATAGAGATGTACGAAGACATCTGTTCATTGGACACAACAACAACAACTATTTTAATTGACATGGACCCAGAACTTTACACACCCAAGATAGAGAACGACTGCTGTGATAGAGATGTACGGAGACATCTGTTCATTGGACACGATAACAACAACAATTTCAATTGACATGGACCCAGAACTTTACACACCCAAGATAGAGAACGACTGCTGTGATAGAGATGTACGGAGACATCTGTTCATTGGACACGACAACAACAACAATTTTAATTGACATGGACCCAGAACTTTACACACCCAAGATAGAGAACGACTGCTGTGATAGAGATGTACGGAGACATCTGTTCATTGGACACGACAACAACAACAATTTTAATTGACATGGACCCAGAACTTTACACACCCAAGATAGAGAACGACTGCTGTGATAGAGATGTACGGAGACATCTGTTCATTGGACATGACAACAACAACAATTTTAATTGACATGGACCCAGAACTTTACACACCCAAGATAGAGAACGACTGCTGTGATAGAGATGTACGGAGACATCTGTTCATTGGACACGACAACAACAACAATTTTGATTGACATGGACCCAGAACTTTACACACCCAAGATAGAGAACGACTGCTGTGATAGAAATGTATGGAGACATCTGTTCATTGGACACAACAACAACATCTACCATTACAATTGACATGGACCCAGAATTTACACACCCAAGATAGAGAACGACTGCTGTGATATAGATGTACAGAGACATCTGTTCATTGGACACGACAACAACAACATCTACAATTACAATTGACATGGACCCAGAACTTTACACACCCAAGATAGAGAACGACTGCTGTGATAGAGATGTATGGAGACATCTGTTCATTGGACACGACAACAACAACAATTACAATTGACATGGACCCAGAACTTTACACACCCAAGATAGAGAACGACTGCTGTGATAGAGATGTACGGAGACATCTGTTCATTGGACACGACAACAACAACATCTACAATTACAATTGACATGGACCCAGAACTTTACACACCCAAGATAGAGAACGACTGCTGTGATAGAGATGTACGAAGACATCTGTTCATTGGACACAACAACAACAACAATTTTAATTGACATGGACCCAGAACTTTACACACCCAAGATAGAGAACGACTGCTGTGATAGAGATGTACGGAGACATCTGTTCATTGGACACGATAACAACAACAATTTTAATTGACATGGACCCAGAACTTTACACACCCAAGATAGAGAACGACTGCTGTGATAGAGATGTACGGAGACATCTGTTCATTGGACACGACAACAACAACAATTTTAATTGACATGGACCCAGAACTTTACACACCCAAGATAGAGAACGACTGCTGTGATAGAGATGTACGGAGACATCTGTTCATTGGACACGACAACAACAACAATTTTAATTGACATGGACCCAGAACTTTACACACCCAAGATAGAGAACGACTGCTGTGATAGAGATGTACGGAGACATCTGTTCATTGGACATGACAACAACAACAATTTTAATTGACATGGACCCAGAACTTTACACACCCAAGATAGAGAACGACTGCTGTGATAGAGATGTACGGAGACATCTGTTCATTGGACACGACAACAACAACAATTTTGATTGACATGGACCCAGAACTTTACACACCCAAGATAGAGAACGACTGCTGTGATAGAAATGTATGGAGACATCTGTTCATTGGACACAACAACAACATCTACCATTACAATTGACATGGACCCAGAATTTACACACCCAAGATAGAGAACGACTGCTGTGATATAGATGTACAGAGACATCTGTTCATTGGACACGACAACAACAACATCTACAATTACAATTGACATGGACCCAGAACTTTACACACCCAAGATAGAGAACGACTGCTGTGATAGAGATGTACGGAGACATCTGTTCATTGGACACGACAACAACAACATCTACAATTACAATTGACATGGACCCAGAACTTTACACACCCAAGATAGAGAACGACTGCTGTGATAGAGATGTACGGAGACATCTGTTCATTGGACACGACAACAAAAACAACAACAATTACAATTGACATGGACCCAGAACTTTACACACCCAAGATAGAGAACGACTGCTGTGATAGAGATGTACGAAGACATCTGTTCATTGGACACGACAACAAAAACAACAACAATTACAATTGACATGGACCCAGAACTTTACACACCCAAGATAGAGAACGACTGCTGTGATAGAGATGTACGAAGACATCTGTTCATTGGACACGACAACAAAAACAACAACAATTACAATTGACATGGACCCAGAACTTTACACACCCAAGATAGAGAACGACTGCTGTGATAGAGATGTACGAAGACATCTGTTCATTGGACACGATAACAACAACAATTTTAATTGACATGGACCCAGAACTTTACACACCCAAGATAGAGAACGACTGCTGTGATAGAGATGTACGGAGACATCTGTTCATTGGACACGACAACAACAACAATTTTAATTGACATGGACCCAGAACTTTACACACCCAAGATAGAGAACGACTGCTGTGATAGAGATGTACGGAGACATCTGTTCATTGGACACGACAACAACAACAATTTTAATTGACATGGACCCAGAACTTTACACACCCAAGATAGAGAACGACTGCTGTGATAGAGATGTACGGAGACATCTGTTCATTGGACACGACAACAACAACAATTTTAATTGACATGGACCCAGAACTTTACACACCCAAGATAGAGAACGACTGCTGTGATAGAGATGTACGGAGACATCTGTTCATTGGACACGACAACAACAACAATTTTGATTGACATGGACCCAGAACTTTACACACCCAAGATAGAGAACGACTGCTGTGATAGAAATGTATGGAGACATCTGTTCATTGGACACAACAACAACATCTACAATTACAATTGACATGGACCCAGAATTTACACACCCAAGATAGAGAACGACTGCTGTGATATAGATGTACAGAGACATCTGTTCATTGGACACGACAACAACAACATCTACAATTACAATTGACATGGACCCAGAACTTTACACACCCAAGATAGAGAACGACTGCTGTGATAGAGATGTACGGAGACATCTGTTCATTGGACACGACGACAACAACAATTACAATTGACATGGACCCAGAACTTTACACACCCAAGATAGAGAACGACTGCTGTGATAGAGATGTACGGAGACATCTGTTCATTGGACACGACGACAACAACAATTACAATTGACATGGACCCAGAACTTTACACACCCAAGATAGAGAACGACTGCTGTGATAGAGATGTACGGAGACATCTGTTCATTGGACACAACAACAACAACATCTACAATTACAATTGACACGGACTCAGAACTTTACACACCCAAGATAGAGAACGACTGCTGTGATAGAGATGTACGAAGACATCTGTTCATTGGACACAACAACAACAACAATTTTAATTGACATGGACCCAGAACTTTACACACCCAAGATAGAGAACGACTGCTGTGATAGTGATGTACGGAGACTTCTGTTCATTGGACACGACAACAACAACAACAATTACAATTGACATGGACCCAGAACTTTACACACCCAAGATAGAGAACGACTGCTCTGATAGAGATGTACGGAGACATCTGTTCATTGGACACGACAACAACAACATCTACAATTACAATTGACATGGACCCAGAACTTTACACACCCAAGATAGAGAACGACTGCTGTGATAGAGATGTACGGAGACATCTGTTCATTGGACACGACAACAAAAACAACAACAATTACAATTGACATGGACCCAGAACTTTACACACCCAAGATAGAGAACGACTGCTGTGATAGAGATGTACGAAGACATCTGTTCATTGGACACGACAACAAAAACAACAACAATTACAATTGACATGGACCCAGAACTTTACACACCCAAGATAGAGAACGACTGCTGTGATAGAGATGTACGAAGACATCTGTTCATTGGACACGACAACAAAAACAACAACAATTACAATTGACATGGACCCAGAACTTTACACACCCAAGATAGAGAACGACTGCTGTGATAGAGATGTACGAAGACATCTGTTCATTGGACACGATAACAACAACAATTTTAATTGACATGGACCCAGAACTTTACACACCCAAGATAGAGAACGACTGCTGTGATAGAGATGTACGGAGACATCTGTTCATTGGACACGACAACAACAACAATTTTAATTGACATGGACCCAGAACTTTACACACCCAAGATAGAGAACGACTGCTGTGATAGAGATGTACGGAGACATCTGTTCATTGGACACGACAACAACAACAATTTTAATTGACATGGACCCAGAACTTTACACACCCAAGATAGAGAACGACTGCTGTGATAGAGATGTACGGAGACATCTGTTCATTGGACACGACAACAACAACAATTTTAATTGACATGGACCCAGAACTTTACACACCCAAGATAGAGAACGACTGCTGTGATAGAGATGTACGGAGACATCTGTTCATTGGACACGACAACAACAACAATTTTGATTGACATGGACCCAGAACTTTACACACCCAAGATAGAGAACGACTGCTGTGATAGAAATGTATGGAGACATCTGTTCATTGGACACAACAACAACATCTACAATTACAATTGACATGGACCCAGAATTTACACACCCAAGATAGAGAACGACTGCTGTGATATAGATGTACAGAGACATCTGTTCATTGGACACGACAACAACAACATCTACAATTACAATTGACATGGACCCAGAACTTTACACACCCAAGATAGAGAACGACTGCTGTGATAGAGATGTACGGAGACATCTGTTCATTGGACACGACGACAACAACAATTACAATTGACATGGACCCAGAACTTTACACACCCAAGATAGAGAACGACTGCTGTGATAGAGATGTACGGAGACATCTGTTCATTGGACACGACGACAACAACAATTACAATTGACATGGACCCAGAACTTTACACACCCAAGATAGAGAACGACTGCTGTGATAGAGATGTACGGAGACATCTGTTCATTGGACACAACAACAACAACATCTACAATTACAATTGACACGGACTCAGAACTTTACACACCCAAGATAGAGAACGACTGCTGTGATAGAGATGTACGAAGACATCTGTTCATTGGACACAACAACAACAACAATTTTAATTGACATGGACCCAGAACTTTACACACCCAAGATAGAGAACGACTGCTGTGATAGTGATGTACGGAGACTTCTGTTCATTGGACACGACAACAACAACAACAATTACAATTGACATGGACCCAGAACTTTACACACCCAAGATAGAGAACGACTGCTCTGATAGAGATGTACGGAGACATCTGTTCATTGGACACGACAACAACAACAATTACAATTGACATGGACCCAGAACTTCACACACCCAAGATAGAGAACGACTGCTCTGATAGAGATGTACGGAGACATCTGTTCATTGGACACGACGACAACAACAACAACCAAGATTAACACAGATTATTCCTCAAAATATGTATTTTTTATTAATTCATCATTCGCTAAGCATTCAGACAAAGGTCTTCAACAAAGATAATGGATATTTTTCCCGGTGGAAATCTATCATAAAGAGAAAGTCCTAATAAATGACGCATAGCAATTGAGGCTATTTTGTAATGAGGGATGTCTATTGTTTTATGACGAACTTTATCCCAGGAAAAATTCCATCAATATCTTTTAGCCATTGAATTGGTCAAGCCACTTTGTCAGCTAACTGATTAAACTGACGAAACCACTGGGAGGGTTCACCACTGATGAGCCAGGCCCTCCCAATCAATTTTTACATTGCAGTAAGAGCAGTATAAATTGTTTTATTTTTAAAAGAATCATACGCGTCTATAATAGTTTCGAATTTTCATAACTGATCTTTATCAAGAGGTCGCGAAAATCAAAATAGCAACAATTCAATACTACTTAGAGTTGTCAATATTATAATCCCTTTGGTGAAATTATAAATAAAAGACAATATTAGCTGAGAGAAGAGTTTCTTTCCTCGACGAACTACTTAAAGTAATATATGTAAGTTTCTTTGTTGAATTATCGCTTCAAGAACTTATTGTTTCAAGTAGTATATAAATATTGTTAATTTATTTCGCAATACGTTTCTTTTATTATCTTAAACCTCTAGAGCTATCGAGGTCTCGCTCTTCAACAGGCAAAAATGAATTTAGAGTGAACGTGGTGTATCGTGGTGGGACTCACTATGGCTTTACAAGATTATCTATATGATTGAACTGTTAGGGAATTCCTATTCTCCTGTTGATACTGTTTTCACATTTTGATATTAGGGATTCTAGGGTTACAAACTTTGGTAGATATGTCACTGTAATGGCAGAGAGGTAGGTCTGTCCAGATTGAAATTATGGCTTATATGTTTAGAAATTTGGGATCTTTATTTTTGATATTAAATTGATGTTCCTTGATTCTGGTTTCTATTTTCCTCCTATATGTAATGTTTAATCGCTGATGTCTTGAACTTTATTTTTTATTTATAAAGGAATAAAAAAATCGTGCAAAATTATACAAGTTGTAGTAGTAGTTGTGTCTAGCTTTACAAGAGGAATATTTACAAACACCAACAGCATCAAAAGTGCAGAACCACGTGAAAATCTAGCCGACAATACAAAGCATTGATGACCATCTCCGGGGTTGACCCGGATTGTCCACCTCACAGCACGTGTCCTTTAACGCCCCGACGATCTCTGCACGTACAGTGTTTACCTAACTCCGTGTAACAAGCGAGAGATGGCGTAGATAATCTGTAGTTCTGGTTGGCACACTGTCTACCTCATCTCTACGGTAAACAAACACTAGCTGCAATCTGACATTCGCAGACAGTTCAACATTTTCCCAGTTTAAAGCAATAACGAACCATCTACTCGTATATATAACAAATGAAAACATTAAGACGTCAATGTTTATATAAAATAAAAGGATTTAAAAGCGCGAATGTTTCTTTTATACATAATACAAACTTCTTCTGTCCTTACTGGGATGAAAAAATATATTGGGAGGGCTTGGCTCATCAGTGGTGAACCCTCCCAGCGGTTTCGCCAATGTATTCGCCAAGTTTGTATTATGTATAAAAGAAACATTCGCGCTTTTAAATCCTTTTATTTTATATGTATAGATGGCGCGTTATTGCTTTGTGTTAACGTCAATGTTTATTTTCGCAAATAAATCAAACTTCTACTGTCTTTACTACGATTAGCCAAGCCCTCCCAATATTTTTCCATCGCAGTAAGGACAGTAGAAGTTTGATTTATTTGTAAAAAGAAACATTCGCGTATTAATGTTTTCATTTGTTATATATAGATGGCGTGTTATTGCTTTGTATTAATTTGTGCTTAACTGGCCTTGTCTTTATTGTTTACATAAGAGCATTTCTTGATGCAAATATTTATATGTAATTCTACTGTCCTAAAAGCATATGTCCATAATGTAGCATATAAAATCAGAATCGTTCAATACAGTATTAGAGCTCTAAAGAAGCAGTCTGGTAGATTAAATTGGCGAAACCGCTGGGAGGGTTCACCACTGATGAGTCAAGCCCTCCCAATATTTTTTCACCGCAGTAAGGACAGTAGAAATTTTATTTATTTGTGAATAGAAACATTTGCGTCTTAATGTTTTAATGTGTTATGTTTTTACAGTTTGTCACAAAGGAGTATCTTCTCAGTTTTATCCCATTCACGACATCAAACGATGTCTTGCTCAACCGAGGATTCTACAAGTTCTGTATTTACACACTTCCCTTCTTCTTCTTTCTTATCTCCACTCAATCATATTAAGGTATCAAGCTTGTAAAGCTTGAGACTTTTGATGGTGTAGAGCTCATCAATGGATAAAATTGACAACCAATCATGACTGGGTGAAGTAGAATATGTCTGCCTTTTTCATCAAGACTGGGAGCACTACTCAGTGGCAGGCCGATTTAGCTCCATAATAAATGGCCGCTTCTGACATGAGAAACAGACGCCATGTGCAGTCGCTCCTAACATGGAGTACAAACGCTGCTCATCCTGTATCCCTGGATTAGGAGCCCTTACAGGGTACTATCAGCAGGGCCAGCTGAAACCAGATTTTTTAGTGAACTTGTTAGTGCTCCCCCTCCTCCTTTTTTATCCGGGCTTGGGACCGGCAAAGGCTTCCCTAGACAACCCTACCAGAAGTTTTGTAGAAGACGGAATGTGCTCTGTGTAAAATTAAGACCAAGTGGGATTCAGCGCCTCACTCTATAACTGCTGCATGGAAATCTATTGTTGTTGTTGTTAGCGTCCATCAAATCAACTTTTAGTGACACTATGGTGACAAATATTCTACAATTGATCTGTTAGTGACCATCACTTATCTAGTGACCTTCCGGTAGTTTTCTTGACCCCTTCTAGCAAGCTCATTGAAAGACTACAAGAAAAAAAATGTTTCCAAAAATCAGCCACATAGCAATTGTTCTTTAATAAACACTTTATAGGCCAAATTAGCAGAAAACAGATTCTCTGCCATAAATTTATTATGATTTCTACAAACCTGCAAACCCAAAGAAGAAACTCCAGAAAGCAACAATATTGCACCCATATGCAAATAGAAGTTTCCCTTTTGTCAGGAGAATCCTGTGTTGGTCTTCACAAGAGTTGTTTACTCCACATTGAAACACAAGGAGAAGCTAGGTAGAGTAGAACACGATCCCATCGTACAAGCGATGACGAAACGAGAAAATAAACCTAAAACTGTCAAATATTTACTCAAGATCTTCAAAACATAAATATAGCCATCTTCCAATGGTATACTAATAGACAAAACTTAAGGAAGTTGTACCTTTTAGCATTTAAAATACAATATAACGCGGCTGATGATATTTAGCATGTATATATCGGGATTCAGATAATAACTCTGAAAGATATTATAGTGAACTTTATTGAAGACATACAAAATAACCAAGTGTGAACAGCCTCTGTCTCCTTAAAATAAAATAGGCATCCAGCGGCATCAAAGACTTTCCACTTCCATAAAAGTTTTGCCCATGAGGGTACGTATTGTTTTATAAGACAGCTTGTTGCAACAGCTATCTGACGGCTGTGCTAATGTAAGACAACCGGTGTTTTTGACAGAACAAAGGTGAAGATTGAATTTTTTGAATTGCTGTTTGAATAGAGAATTTAGAGTGATTTATTTATTCATAACCTATTCTATTAACAATTGATCAGGTTCAAAGAATAATTGTCTCAGTCTTGTTCTTTACTCCACCCCTCCAGGCAAATAATTGGTGACTTCTTTAAATGTTTGATTTGCTATATAGAGATTTTTCGAAAATTCTCTTTTTTATGGATGTTCGTGGAATAGGACATATAATACTTTATATTCTTAACGAATCCCGATTTAACGAAACTTTGAATCAGTCTCTGAATTGAAATGCATAAAGATGTTTCCCAATTTAGCGATAGGCATTTACTTTATTTAACGATTGATTGAAAATGTTCTGCTATCGTTTGAAATGGAATTATGAAATGAAAAACACTTTTTGATTATCAATAGTGTCTCTCTCCATAATTTGTAACTACACTCATGGAGACAAAACTTAAGGAAGTTGTACCTTTTACCATGTATAGTGGGATTGAGACAATAACTCTGAAAGATATTACAGTGACCTTTATTGAAGACACACGAGATAACCAAGTGTGAACAACCTCTGTCTTCTTACAAAAAAAAAAAAAACAGACGACTGGCGACATCAAAGCCTTTCCACTCCCTTAAGTTTTGTCCATGAGTATATATTACAAATCGTGCGTTCTATTGGCGATTTATTTTATCGTGTTCTTCTAAAGAAGGACTTTCAGACCCGAAAAATTCTTGAGAGGCTCTGATTAAATATTTATAAAAAAGAGACTTATCTCTGGAAATCAGATTTTTCATCCTAATTTTCTATATATAATAGAGTATTAAGTTATTAAATAAACGTCAGACAATAAAGGTTGATGTTATCTTTCCTTAATTGCCATTTTACTAAGTACACGTGGTATATAATGGTTATTAGTAAATTATACACTCATGGACAAAACTTAAGGAAGTGTATAATTTACAAATAACCATTATACCACGTGTATTTGGAAAAAAGAAATCAGGGAAAGAGAACACATCAACCTTTATTGTCTGACGTTTTGGCGACCCACTGTCACCGCTCCCTTTTTCAAGGTGGAAAACACCAAGTCTATGAAGGAATCTTGGGAAATATGTAAATATATTGAAATATTTTGTGGGAGAATGATATCCTTGTGTAAAATGTGAATTAATTATAAGGCGTTAATCTATATATAAGAAATGCAACTATATATATATATATTAAAAACGAATGTTTCTTTTGCAAATAATCAAATTTCTACTATCCTCACTGAGCGATGAAAAATAGTGGATTGTTTTAACGATGATAATAATAATAATGATTTTAATAAAGAGGGAGAGGTACCTTTTTTGCACACTGCTATGTAAATATGTACTCCTAAATTATACTCGATTACAAAAATGTGAGCTGCAGATATATTGATTCTCTAAGTTTATTTATAACCGATTTAAACCTACTGATTAGACCCATTACTTATAATTTATGATCATTTTAAAAGCAGACGTGGTGGAATAAAAATGATTTTTTACTTATCCCAAGTAAAATGGTACAGCTACCACGAATGGTTGGTTTGTGACAGGCTTTATAATATGCAAATACACTATTCATATCTACACATTTAGAAAGCTGTTCGACTTTTATATTTTTAGAGTCCCATTTGATTATTTGAATTCACTGGTGTGGATTTGTTCAAGAATCGGGAGCCAAGAATGAAGAGTTTTTTAAAAGGAAAATGTGCTTAAAAAGCGGAAGTTTTCGGATCGAGGTTGTACAAAATCGACAGGTTATGTCATTACGTCACCAACTCTTATAACGTTTTGAATTTTTATTGGGATACATTGAGACAGTTGAGGATTCATTGAGATAGAGAAAGGGATGATTTGTGATAGAGATGGGGACGCCTTGGGATAGATATGGGAATACTTTAAGATAGGGGAATACATTGGGATAGAGATCGGTTTACATTGGAATAGTTAGGGGATACATTGGGATAGAGATGGGGACGCCTTGGGATAGATATGGGAATACTTTAAGATAGGGAAATACATTGGGATAGAGATCGGCTTACATTGGAATAGTTAGGGGATACATTGGGATAGAGATGGGGACGCCTTGGGTTAGATATGCGAATACTTTAAGATAGGGGAATACATTGGGATAGAGATGAGGACCCATTGGTATAGAGATAGGAATACTTCAAGATATTTAGGGGAATAGATAGAAATAAATCGAGATAGTTAGGGGGATACATTGGGATAGAGATCGGGACACGTTAGTATAGTTAGGGGGATACATTGGGATAGAAATCGGGACACGTTAGTATAGTTAGGGGGATACATTGGGATAGAGATCGGGATACATTGAGATAGTTAGGGGGATACATTGGGATAGAGATCGGGACACATTAGTATAGTTAGGGGGATACATTGGGATAGAGATCGGGACACATTGAGATAGTTAGGGGGATACATTGGGATAGAGATCGGGACACATTGAGATAGTTAGGGGGATACATTGGGATAGAGATCGGGACACATTAGTATAGTTAGGGGAATACATTGGGATAGAGATCGGGACACATTGAGATAGTTAGGGGGATACATTGGGATAGAGATCGGGACACGTTAGTATAGTTAGGGGAATATACATTGGGATAGTTAGGGGAATGCATTGGGATAGTTAGGGGAATGCATTGAGATAGTTAGGGGAATGCATTGGGATAGTTAGGGGAATACATTGGGATAGTTAGGGGAATACATTGGGATAGTTAGGGGAATGCATTGGGATAGTTAGGGGAATGCATTGGGATAGTTAGGGGAATATACATTGGGATAGTTAGGGGAATATACATTGGAATAGTTAGGGGAATACATTGGGATAGTTAGGGGAATACATTGGGATAGTTAGGGGGATACATTGGGATAGTTAGGGGGATACATTGGGATAGTTAGGGGGATACATTGGGATAGAGATAGGGACGCATTGAGATAGTTAGGGGAATACATTGGGATAGTTAGGGGGATACATTGGGATAGTTAGGGAGATATATTGGGATAGTTAGGGGAATACATTGGGATAGAGATAGGGACGCATTGGGATAGTTAGGGGAATACATTGGGATAGAGGTAGGAAGGATTAGGATAGGGTTAAGGCGAGATACGAGAGTGTTGGGTTAAGATGGACATGGACAGAACAGAGAATAACCAAAAAGATTGCAAGAATGGTTGAAATATTCAGTACACCTTCCTTCCAGACTTCCAGCTGACGGCGTGCCATTATACATATTCATTAGAGAGAGAATACCATTAAAATAAAGAAAGGAGTTTTTTTTTATTTTGAGAAGTGATGGGCTTCTTCTAAATTGAGTAAGAAGCTGGTTTTTCACGGTGTTGTATAAATTGATGACACGGTATATATGGTGAGATAGCTCTGGGGGGATTCTACCTAAATTAAAGAGAATTTTAATGTGCGCCTTTAAAACGTAACGTATAATTTGGCTATATGGATTCGGCTATTTGTATTGTTTTTTTGTGTGTCTTCGTTGGATGTCCACATTTCTAGAAAAGAAGATTACGTGTTGGCTTTGGACGTTGTATTTGATGACTTTTGAATATTTCCAAATCTCCTATATAGCATAAATATCATACAAATGTTCCAAAAGAAAATAAATCGTCATTTTTCTGAATCTGATTCATAGCATTTACCGCCATATATATATTTGAATTTTATGGAGTTTACATCTATATGAATACTAGACCATTATCCTGTTCTACGAGCAGGTCTAGAAAGACAGCCAGTTCCAAACCTCAATAAAGTCTCATCGTCATAAAGTTAAAAATCAAGTAAGTGTGACTATATGTTTCATTAATATATGTTTAACTACCTCCAATATGTAAATACATGGCATCAAGCCATGAGTCCAGACGACCTTCGGTGAGGACACCGCCTTTGAACTGTAAATTGTTACTTAACTCTTAGGAGTTTGCCGATTGTCTAAGATGACAATAAACATCGTTTAATTGTCAATTGTCCAATATGTAAATACATGGCATCAAGAGGTTCCATCTAGTAGTTGTTGTATCTATTTATTCTATCATTCAATATGTAAATACATGGCATCAAGATGTTCCATCTAGTAGTTGTTGTATCTATTTATTCTATCATCCAATATGTAAATACATGGCATCAAGATGTTACATCTAGTAGCTGTTGTATCTATTTATTCTATCATCCAATATGTAAATACATGGCATCAAGATGTTCCATCTAGTAGTTGTTGTATCTATTTATTCTATCATCCAATATGTAAATACATGGCATCAAGATGTTACATCTAGTAGCTGTTGTATCTATTTATTCTATCATCCAATATGTAAATACATGGCATCAAGATGTTCCATCTAGTAGTTGTTGTATCTATTTATTCTATCATCCAATATGTAAATACATGGCATCAAGATGTTACATCTAGTAGCTGTTGTATCTATTTATTCTATCATCCAATATGTAAATACATGGCATCAAGATGTTCCATCTAGTAGTTGTTGTATCTATTTATTCTATCATCCAATATGTAAATACATGGCATCAAGATGTTCCATCTAGTAGTTGTTGTATCTATTTATTCTATCATCCAATATGTAAATACATGGCATCAAGATGTTCCATCTAGTAGTTGTTGTGTCTATTTATTCTATCATCCAATATGTAAATACATGGCATCAAGATGTTCCATCTAGTAGTTGTTGTATCTATTTATTCTATCATCCAATATGTAAATACAGGGCATCAAGATGTCACATCTAGTAGCTGTTGTATTTATTTATTCTATCATCCAATATGTAAATACATGGCATCAAGATGTTCCATCTAGTAGTTGTTGTATCTATTTATTCTATCATCCAATATGTAAATACATGGCATCAAGATGTTCCATCTAGTAGTTGTTGTGTCTATTTATTCTATCATCCAATATGTAAATACATGGCATCAAGATGTTCCATCTAGTAGTTGTTGTATCTATTTATTCTATCATCCAATATGTAAATACAGGGCATCAAGATGTCACATCTAGTAGCTGTTGTATTTATTTATTCTATCATCCAATATGTAAATACATGGCATCAAGATGTTCCATCTAGTAGTTGTTGTATCTATTTATTCTATCAATTTATATGATGGCGTCAGCCATCCTATATCCTCAGTTTTATTTAAGTGTTATAAAAACGTTTTTATATAAATTTGACCATTTCAGCATTTTCAACTTGTTCACTCGCGATGACAATTCAATTATTCGGATCATTTCTAATTGGACCAAATTTTATATAGTAAAGCCTAATTAAAGAGACCAATTTGATTAAAACGTGTAAATCGAGGGATAGGTGTATATTAAACTGTCAAATCTGAATAGGTGTTCGCCCCTCATCAATCAGAGCCTCCCAATATTCTTTTCAACATAGGTAATATAGAGTAGAATATCGCATTTTAGCATAGTGTGATAAAAACAACAACAAAAAAATTATTTGGAAAACCGTGTAAAAGCGAAAACGTGTAAAACAAGTACCGTGTAAATCGGGGGATAGGTGTAATTACTTAATGTGTACCCCAGAACTTATTTTTAAAACAATAAAACCTGAATTTTGAAGACTTGTAAATATTTATTACATAGATAGTGTATGAAAAAGTGAAAGTTGTATAAGCTTATGATTTTGCTTTTTTAAAAAAATGAATCGATGTTGGTTCCATATGCTTGAATTGAATATTACACCTTATTTCTACATATATTTTATTGTTTAAAAAGAACACAACAAAACAAAAAAGAAACTACAATATTGCAAATGATTTGATAATTAACTAAGAAAAAAACAAAAATATTTTTAAAAAATGATGATAAAAAATTGAATATGTCTGCCAGAAAAAATGCTTCTATAAATTAAAAATAAGACTAATTACAAAATTAACATATAACTTCAAACAGATAGTTAGATATGACATAATGAATATATGCATGATGATATATTTTAATCATATTAATTAATTATAGCAGGTAGTAATATTTATCTTGATTTTGCGCCGTTTTTTTCCTTGTAATTCCAAGGAAATTTGAGATAGAGACCTGAGAAATTTTGGATTTATTCCTCATTTTAGGTCATGAAGAATCTCTGAAAAAAAACCAAAGTTTCCGAGTTGCAATCGTGACTCACAAACACATGTCGCATTTATATTGAAGCAGATTATTTATTATTCTATGAAAAAAATATTTTAAATTTCGACATTTGTATTTTGATACACTGTAAAATTTTCTCATTGCTTCTCTGTCATCAGTTTTAATTTAGTTTTACATTAAATACATTTCTGTGTCTTCCTGAAGTTTGTCTTTCCTAATTTTCTACGTTAACAATATAGATGTTTACATTGAAATTTTAAAATCACAATATCTTAGCAAAAACAAATATATTTTTCCGTTAACATATATATATTCCTAACAACATCAACATAGTATTTATTCCTTAACACAATAGTAACAAGAGCTTATATTTCACCTATTCGTAACACTAACAAAAACTATGAAGGATAAATCTTCACTGGTTCCAAAATCACTTTACTAGGTACCGCTCAAAAAGAGCAACCTAGTTTATGATATTTACAGCAATGATTATTATGTGAAGGTTATTCACATATTAAAACAAAGGGTCCAACGCGGAATTCAATCCCGGTTCATGGCTGTCGGGAATCGAAGGTTTTAACCACTGGTCCACCGATTTCCTGATAAATCTTCACCAGTCTGGCTTCGATTATTAAAAAAAAAAAAAAAAATTGGAATATTTACGTGAAGCCTCAGAATTCACATATTTTTCAAGATACAACTTTCAATCAACTTCGGATAAAAAAAAATCATAAAAACTTGAGATTTTACCCTCCAAATAGCGTGCACACAACTTTAAACAAGAATCAACAAAGGTACATTAAACCAAGACAACTATTCAATCAACTGAGACAAAACGAAGATAAATGGAAAAAAGCAAACTACATAGCACAAAAAAAATATGGTAAAGCAGCCCAATTCAAGAGAAAAAAATATCAGGAATAAAGAAACAGAAATATCTTTATTTACGGTACTGCTAACCAGAATGGATGATTTTTGAGCCCCGATGGACACATAAAGCGGAATATATACAAAACACTATATACATTGTACTGTTGGTGGGTATGGGTGGCCATCGCCGGGTGGAGAAATAAGGACCATAATACACTAACCATATCTTATATATATAAAATCTATGTTTGTATGTCCGGTATACAAATTCGCAGTAGTTCACTAATTCAAACCAAAATTTCCATACATAGGTAAAACAAATACGGGGAAGACGATAGGCTATTTTAAAAAATATATAAATCAATTATTAAAACTATATATTCAAATTATTCTACTTAGCTCACGAACAGCGCCCTCTATCAAAGATTAGATTAAATTATGCTGATGCAAACAAATAGATAATGCTAATAACAAACAATTATAAAAAAAAATCTTATCTAAATATATATCATTCGGGTAGATATGCACACGGGTCAATCCCGGGGCGAAGCCCGGGTCACCCGTCTAGTAAATATATAACATAAAGTTGTGGAAGGATGATATTCATGTACCAAAAAGAGGCCTTTCTCCTTTAAACTATATATATTGAACGAAACACTTGTTCATCACTCTAGTAAAAAATTGGGCTGATACTTTGAATGATACATGTTGGCTTTTTTTCTGAATGTGGCCAAACTGGCGTTGTGGCTCATTCTTCGTCATCACACTAGGTTTTTTTTTGCTTATCCCTAGTACATGTGGTACAGGCCATGATAATCATGGTGGTTAGAAGTAGGCGACTGCTTTTACTGTAAGTGCACCGAATGTCATGTGAAAAGCAGTTCGACTTTCCACTTACAAATGTGCCATAGACCCGTTTGGTTACTTGCACTCGCTGGTGGGGTTGGACATTTACAAGAATCGAGGGCCATTGGAGCATTTTTTTTCAGTAAAGTTTTATACTAGGGTAATGAACAAGTGTATCGTTCTGATGCCTAATGCTATGAAAAATCATATGAACCTGAATACATGCTCCATTGTATGGCTTGGGTTGTTCTTATTGAGTGAGTGGTGCCCAG
The DNA here is from genome assembly GCA_030710605.1 of Cordylochernes scorpioides. Lineage (NCBI taxonomy): Eukaryota > Metazoa > Arthropoda > Arachnida > Pseudoscorpiones > Chernetidae > Cordylochernes > Cordylochernes scorpioides. The sequence goes on along the minus strand of CP092883.1, from coordinate 4,434,224 downwards.
GAAGCAGCATGAGTCAGGTCAATCAGCCGAAACGACCTTCAGGACCAATAGGTGATGATAATTCAGCTATGTCTGCGCGAGAAGAGGAAATGCCACCGCGTTGGTTCGCCGCAAGGGGGCAGCGCCAGGTTTATATATAGAAGTGGTACGCCGCCCGTCTTTCGTTCCCTCACTCCGCCACCATGCACCGCGATGTCCAGTCGCTCTTGGAATATTTCATCAAGGGCTTTCTCCTCGCCCTGCAGATGCTGCCTTTCTTCGCCTCCCAGCCCTCGCCTGGGGATGACCACAAGAAGAAGAAGCGGTCCAAGTTTCTCCGTCCGGAGAATCTGGTGATATATGCAGTGGACCGATCTCCCATCGCTCCCTACGGCCAAAAAGTCCTTCGGATTCAAACCTGCGGGGATCTCTACCGTAGCTGGCATCGGGATGGCGTTCAAAGGAAGATGTTCCGGTACATCCACGATGAGGATCTAGCGATGGACATCAAGTATGTTGATACCGGGGACTATGTGACAGCTGATGCTCCCTTAGCTCTGCTTCTTCACGGCGGTGGCGGCAGCTACCAGGACTTCGAGCCGCTAATCCATCACCTGACTAAGAACAACGTCCGCGTCATCGCTCCGTCGTTCCCAGCTATCACTCAGTACTGCCCGCTGCTGTATCACCATTCGGATGAGGAACGTTTCCATATCGTGCGGGACTTCCTGCAGGAGCTCGACGTGAAGCGCCTGGATGTCGTGGTGTGCCACAGTGCTGCGGTGTACCCGTGCATCCCTCTGTGTGAGACTGTGGACGTGCGATCTCTGGTGTTCATCAACCCGGCGGGAGCCCAAGTACCACGCTGCCTTCGACATGCTTGGAAGGCTTTCCTGTTCGTGGTCTATCTCATCCAGTACCGACTTGCCGAGATGATCCTGGCCCGCCTGGCCTCCAACGTTGCCAGGCTGTTAGTCGGACCTCTGCTCAAGTCCTACACCAACTCTGAAATCTACCTCCTCATCGTGACCATCGCCAATTCCAGGATAAAATCCAGCCGTCGTAGGTTCCTCAGGCTTGCTCGGACCTTCACGGGACCTATCCTGGTCGCCTACAGCGAACGCGACCATTTCATCGACAGCGGGACAACAGAGGACTTCGTCGCGATCCTAGAGACCCAGGGACTCGCCTCTAGGTCCCGCTGCCTGCGAGACGGCACCGTTCAGGCTGAAGAAGGCCCGCTCAGCCATCGCCTCACTTCCCTATCCTTCGACTCCTCCACTCATCGACTGTTCGGTAAGTTCCCTACAGTGATCAGCGAGTCTGTGCTGACCACCCTACAGAAAACCCTCCCACGCCGATAGCTAGGACTATCCATTTACACAATCATTATGAAGAGGAAGTAGCCGGGCAAGAACGAAAGAGAAAATTGGAAAGTGAAGCGACCCCCCTGGCCGAGTTTTTCCCTCGACGTGAGCTGAATAACCAGGAAGCGCCTCCTCCTTCCTTGACAATTTTCTCTTTAATCACTCCACGAAAAAAATACCATGTCGAGAGATAAGCAAACCCTTTATACCTCTCTTTAAAATACATTTATATATAGATATAGGATAAGATTCCCGTTTATAAATAGCAACTGATATATTTATATGAAGGTTTCACACATTTATCCACTTTTTAAAATGTTCCCTATAAGTTCGCATAAACGATATACTCTATCTAGCATAGCTTAATTAAGAGATATAAACACACTTTTACACAACTGCTAGTAAAACGAAAAGTAAAATAAAACACACCACTGATAAACCAAACCTCTCTCTCCTCACAATATATATTTTTTTCCAACCGTTTATAAATAGACGGTAAAGAAATTTATCGTTTAAATATATAACGAAATAATATCAGCGATGCTAATTTGGTATTTTCTCCGATAGATGGTGCTATGTATTCAATTAATTACATAACTTTTAGTATCTACACTATGATGTAAATATGTATATAAAAGGCAGATATTTATATACTTCAGTAATTTAGTATCAAAAATATTTATAAAGAGAAACCTTTTTTTTAAAAGATATTGAGACAATATCCCTTAGCATTCATAATACTTTGAAAAATTGGTCAAAATTAAATGTTTCTATAAATCCAATATATGCGTAATTAAACTAAATAAATCACATAGGGAATTCTATATGTATAATCATTCAACGCTATTATTCAAAAAAATAATTTTCGAATTCAGTTAGTAAACTGAATATGAAAAGAGAAATAGGGGGAAGTCTTGGCTCATCAGTGGTGAACCCTCTCTCCCAGCGATTTCACCAATCCACCAGATCTATAATACAACTGTTGTATTGTTTATTCTGTTTATATATATAGTATATATCTGTGTGTGTGTGTACTTGGATTATTGGTGTTTAACGACACTATGTAAATATGTAATTGTAGAATTTTCACAAATATTTGGAACACAGTTCTTCCACTTAAAGGACAATATAACTAATACAAAAGCACATATGTTAAGGAAACATAATTAATTTAGCTATGTGTGAAATATGAGTAAAATTTCTACAATTATACATAGAAGCATCTCTCTTTCCATAGTTATGTTTAACACCAAGAATCCAAGTAAAGATACTATACTATATAAACAGAATAAACAATACAACAGTTGTAGCTTAGATCTGATGGATTATATTGGCTGGGAAGGTTAACCACTGATGAGCCAAGTCTATCCAATTTTCCCTTTTATCTTCAGATTAATAGGTGTCGAAATTCGCCCATTATATTTAAAAAACCAATATAGTTAAATGAATCTATTCTCTATATGCGTTATTTACATAGGTATATATACATATATCCTTCATGTAAGAAAGTCAACTTGAATCACAAATACACGTAAGATTTGCATATCTACTGGTAAATAGAGATCTTTGTAGTTTCTCTAGTAAAATAGACGAATAGTATTTTTTTATACTAAAATATAAAAATCGGTATAAATATATTTATGTTCCTAACTTATATATCTAGATAAAATTTTAACAGGATATCGATTTTGGTCTGAAAGGATTTGACCTCGGAAAATATGAAAATAAGACAAATAACGGAATATGATTTGCATATTTGTGGGGAGGGGGTCGTAAATGCTTTATGTTAATGATTACTAATACATTTCTATCATCGTTACTACTAATAATAATACAAAACTCATAATTAAATCTTTGTTAAAACACGATTTTATGGGCAAACAAAGTCACAAGAGCGGAAGCAGGGCGAAGCCAGGTTATTTGGCTAGTATGTTGTTACCAATAGGAAAGATAAGAAAGATAAATCTATCTCTCTGATTCAATTGAAAAATATTAAAATATATTCTCAATAAAGCCATAGCTTTCAAATAAAAATAAATTTAGAGAATAAAGAAAAGGGGGGAAATAAAAAGTCAGCTTTCAACACACGTTGTTTTTCTCATAGAAATTCTATAACTAAATGTAACGTCAATAAAACCTTTTTACAAAGCCTTTATTCTGGAGATGAGTTTCCTTTATCTTTATTGAAGTAATCTCGAACTTTCGGGCATCTCTGTCCTTCCCCAGGAGTGAACCATTCATAAAACGGGATCGAATCCCACGTTAACAATTTGTTTAATATGTGAATAAACTTCACATAGTATTCATTGTTGCAATTATCATAAGTTAGGTTGCTCTTGTTGAGCTCTACCTAATAAAGTGATTTTGAACAAGCGTCCACAGGAGTACATAAAAACGTATAAGCATGTATAAAGCCTTCATTAAGACCATAGACTTTCACAGATTCTTCGTACAAGATCCGAAATTAGGCAAAATAAGAATACAGAAAACATCTAGTTAAGTCTAAACTCATGTGTGTGTGGACAAAACTTAAGAAAGTGGAAAGTCTATTTTTTTCAAGAAGAAGACAGAGGTTGTTCACACTTGGTTATCTCGTGTGTCTTCAATAAAGGTCACTGTAATATCTTTCAGAGTTATTGTCTCAATCCCGATATACACGCTGAAAGGTACAACTTCCTTTTGTCTATGATTGTATATAAATCTATATATTTTGAGATTTAATTGATAAATTGAGATAAATTTTAATGTGCAAAAACAGCACAAACATTTTTTTAGCACTTTGCCTTAAGTATAGGGAAGGTGAAGTTTCACACCATAAATGAAAAGAGCTTCAAGTCCCAGAAAAATAAAAACCACCCAAACTTCAATATATATATTTATATAATCAGCAGTCTCTTTCCATCGACGCTTCTCTTAAAAAAAAAAACAGTTGCTACAATTGTGTGAGAAACACGTGTGGCAATACTGTGAAGACATTTTATAACAAAGTAATTTCTACTTGACTAGGAGTGGTAGAAAAACACACGCAGGCCTCACAACAACACAATTTATAAATATCTATATACGAGAGGGGGGCGGAGGGAAATATGTAAAGTTGCATAACGTAGCCGATCTATTGAATCTCTGCGGCAATCTTTGCACAACCATTGATGATGCTTCAATGCCTGATTATTATCACGAAATTCCTATTGGTTCCCTCACATTTTTTCCTTATTGGTGGGGTGAGATATTCTAGAATTTCCTGACTCTTTGGATAATCTTCAGTTTCTCTGTTCTTGTCTCCAGTGACTTCTCTATCTTGAGTTCTTTATTTCTTCATAACTTCCCATCCAGTCCATCAGTCCAATTCTTCAGTTTCTCTGTTCTTGTCTCCAGTGACTTCTCTATCTTGAGTTCTTTATTTCTTCATAACTTCCCATCCAGTCCATCAGTCCAATTCTTCAGTTTCTCTGTTCTTGTCTCCAGTGACTTCTCTATCTTGAGTTCTTTATTTCTTCATAACTTCCCATCCAGTCCATCAGTCCAATTCTTCAGTTTCTCTGTTCTTGTCTCCAGTGACTTCTCTATCTTGAATTGTTCTTTATTTCTTCATAACTTCCCATCCAGTCCATCAGTCCAATTCTTCAGTTTCTCTGTTCTTGTCTCCAGTGACTTCTCTATCTTGAGTTCTTTATTTCTTCATAACTTCCCATCCAGTCCATCAGTCCAATTCTTCAGTTTCTCTGTTCTTGTCTCCAGTGACTTCTCTATCTTGAGTTCTTTATTTCTTCATAACTTCCCATCCAGTCCATCAGTCCAATTCTTCAGTTTCTCTGTTCTTGTCTCCAGTGACTTCTCTATCTTGAGTTCTTTATTTCTTCATAACTTCCCATCCAGTCCATCAGTCCAATTCTTCAGTTTCTCTGTTCTTGTCTCCAGTGACTTCTCTATCTTGATTTATTTATTTCTTCATAACTTCCCATCCAGTCCATCAGTCCAATTCTTCAGTTTCTCTGTTCTTGTCTCCAGTGACTTCTCTATCTTGAGTTCTTTATTTCTTCATAACTTCCCATCCAGTCCATCAGTCCAATTCTTCAGTTTCTCTGTTCTTGTCTCCAGTGACTTCTCTATCTTGAGTTCTTTATTTCTTCATAACTTCCCATCCAGTCCATCAGTCCAATTCTTCAGTTTCTCTGTTCTTGTCTCCAGTGACTTCTCTATCTTGATTTATTTATTTCTTCATAACTTCCCATCCAGTCCATCAGTCCAATTCTTCAGTTTCTCTGTTCTTGTCTCCAGTGACTTCTCTATCTTGAGTTCTTTATTTCTTCATAACTTCCCATCCAGTCCATCAGTCCAATTCTTCAGTTTCTCTGTTCTTGTCTCCAGTGACTTCTCTATCTTGAGTTCTTTATTTCTTCATAACTTCCCATCCAGTCCATCAGTCCAATTCTTCCTACCATTCTCATTCATTACACTCTCCAGAACTTCCACCATCAATATATTTCCTCTTACTATACGTCCTCCCCTCCCCCACCCAATTATTTAGCCTTTTCTGAAGACCTTCAACAGACCATGCTCCTTTTTCAATCTCCTCAAGACATTCCTGTCTCAACCAACCATCTTATTATTTGCATATTCTCCTCCCGATCAACACATTTCTAACCTTCTTTCCTCTACCTTCCCCATTGACCATGTCTGTTAGCTAAATCGATCCTAAGACCGATGTACAGCCCTCTCAATCAGGCTCCTTCAAGATGATTGATCCATAGTCGGTAAAAAGTTACCATGGTTTTATTGGTCCATTCATTGAGGATTTATGGCAATAATGCAGTGGTTTTCTCTTGTCTTCCCCATCTAAACACAGTTGACCCAACAGTAGCCGTCTTTAGAATCCGTTTCAAGGACAAGTCTTCCATATAGATACCTATCCCGGTGTCCTGACGTGGGGCGTTGTCCGCCCTGCGCCAAAAATACCCAACAATAATATTTCGTAATACAGCTGCAGTATGGAAACAGATCCCTCTTTAAGGATAAATGGATTTAGATGGTTTGTTTACCACGATTTCATACTTATTTGTTTGCCTAAGAGGTCGTTATATTTACACATATGCTCTTTATCTATTTACAAGAAAAGAATACTCCTATTTTCATTGTTTTTCTGAAGTTTTTCCTGTCACTGGGCTAGAGACGTTCCCCTGCTGATCTATTTCCACCATGCAGTCCTCCATTTTGTATTGTTACATGGGTGTATCTACCATTGCTACCGCCGGGATTGTAGTTAGCTATCTAATAGTGATTCATGTAGTGTGAAGAATTCGTGTTATACATATTAATAATGTTATAACACCTCTTTATACTCATTCTTCTGATCAGATCATAATCCTCGATAATATCTTACTCCATAAAACGAGATGACTAAGGTGGAAGTGTTTCTTTCATTCGGTTATTATTCATCACAAGCTTTCGGACATATCGCTCCTTCAATTGGTAACATAAAATTAAAGCATATAAGAGGAGGCTTTATATTGCAGCAGCTGTATATATGAAGCATCTTCTTGTAGCTTTAAATTTATGCAACTGTTGAAGGAGAGCCGTGCCGGAAAGATTGTGATGTTTGTTGTTGTTATTGCCCTTCAAATCGAATTCGACTTATGTAACTATATGAACAAAAATTCCCCAATTTTTTTAATCTGTTAGTCACCATGACTCACAGCTTATCTAGTGACCTTCCGGTAGTTTTCTTGACCTCTTCTAACCAGCTCATTGCAGGTCTTTCTCTCTCTTCCTACAATTTTTCCAAACATCAACATTTTTCCTTAACCACATTTTCTCTCATTATATTTGCATAGTAGGTCAGTCTTTGTTTACATATTTGGGATTGTAGGGATCTACCAGGATTAATTTCATTTAAGATTGAAATATTTGACCTTTTATCTGTCCATGACGCTCTGAGTAGCTTTCTTCATATCCGCATTTCAGGGCTTCAATTATTTTTGTGACGAATATTAACACAATAAATAAAAGAAACACTTCCGCCTTAGTTATCTCGTTTTTTAGGTTGGTTACTAAGTTCTTTTGTTTCACCCATTTTTATAAGTTACCAACATCTCGAGAGAGCTAAGAGACTCAAATAAAAAGAGAAAATCACATTATAGTTTCACATATTTTATTTCATTCAAGCCTGCTTTAAGTATTTTCCTTTCCAAGGCGAAAATTTTAATTGGGCAACTGCTCTTTTGTGATATCAAAAATATATTTATCAAACGCATTCTCGTCTCTATTTTTATAGAATTTTATTTTTTAAAAATTGCAATGAATTTGTCTTGAGGAATATTATCTTTTTCCTGGGATAACAACGCGCGAAACAGATTTTTAACTAGGTATAAACACAATATCCCAAAATAATTTTACAATTTAAAAGTGTAATATAACAAACATACCTTGTGTAATTGATTTTCGTTAATTAATTGGACTTTAAATGATAATCTAACTCTTAAAGTATAATTGGGTGTTTTACACATATATAAAACAGGGGAATTTAGAATAGCGTCAAAGTTTTACCTTAATACTGATTTTTTTTATCACTATATTAGCATCATCAATACTTCTCTTTCCGACTAACGGATATACTTAAATATACTTATAGACAACACTTAAGGAACTGGGAAGTCTTTGATACCGTCCGGTCGTCTGTATTTTTTAAAGGAGACAAGCAATTTTGTTAATACTTGGTTATTTCGTATGTCTTCAAAAAGGTCACTGTAATATCTTTCAGAGTAATTGTCTGAATCCCGATATACATGGTAAAAGGTACAACATCCTTAAGTTTTTTCCATGAGTGTATATTGGTTATCTCGTGTGTCTTCAAAAAAGGTCACTGTAATATCTTTCAGAGTTATTGTCTGAATCCCGATATACATGCTGAAAGGTACAACTTCCTTAAGTTTTGTCCATGAGTGTATATTGGTTATCTCGTGTGTCTTCAATAAGGTCACTGTAATATATTTCAGAGATATTGTCTCAATCCAGATATACATGCTGAAAGGTACAACCTATCTAAATTTTGTTTCTATGAGTGTAATTTATTAATTAATAATATAGAACGAAGGACAGAAATGTTTATTTTATTATAACGAGATAAAACACAAGTTTTGTTTACAAACCACATGGTTTATCTGGAGATATAACGTGGGGTTTGAAAACTTTTATATTTTCATTATAATAAAATTTTTCCTTCGTTCTTAGACACTTCTTGTTACTTATGTAAATATTATAAAGAAAATAAAGTCTCCAGGGCCAAGTTTCTTGTTCAAATTTTATTCTCTAGCTTTCGGACCTGTCAGTCCTTCCACAGGAGTATCATGATTATAAAAACGCTGACTTCACTTCTGTTAGTACGACAGTCCGAGAGAGAAATATTGTACTGATGATACTAATATGTAAATAACAAAAATCATTATATATATATATATATGATGGTAAAACTTCACACACTTTACCTTTCTTCTCATGTATTTTTCTCTAAATTGTCTCCTGTTATCTGATAAACTCACATAATAGATCATTTAGAGTTGCAGTATTCTCTTTAAACTATATATATACACAGTGGTAATTCCTGTAAATAAATCTATTACAAGTTATCGCATTTTGAATAAAAAATTGTAAAGTAACTTTCGTCTGGGACACACATCCTGTATTTCAAATGCAGAAAGAATAAAAACGAGTGAGTCACATATAAAGAAATTATTTTTAGAAATTCGAAAAGCCTCGTTTATATAACACAACACAAGCTAATTATACATTTGAGGAAGTTTGAGGAAAGCTATGCAACTTTATCTAAACGTGTTTGAAGAAGAAGAAAAAAAATATTATTTCCTTTCGGACAGAATCTTAATATCCGACTAATCGAATTCAGTTTCGTTTTTTTTTTTTTTTGGAATGCACTCCTATATTCTCTCTCTCTCTGCGTTATTTCAATCAATTTCTCTTTCTATAGGACGCATTTTCACCATTATCAATTAAGCAATACATTAATTAAGATAACTTTAGTCTTTATATACAGAATATCCCGAGAGATGAAAGAAACGAGTGGGGAAAAAATCGAATTTACAAAGTTGCATGGAAAATTGATATTTTGTATAAATTTAGGTTATATTCTTTTGTTCTTCTTTTAAAATAGCGATTCCCTGTAAGTTATGGTAGTGAGCTGAAAAAAAAAGAAAAACACTAGATATGCGCTCAACACAAAAGAAAGAAAAATATATAATCTATATAGCCTACTTTTTTTCACAATTAGTGAACTGATGATGAAAAAGAGAATTGGAAAGGATTGTCAGATCAGTGATGAACATACCTTCCTACCAATTTCACCAATCCACCAAATATAAACTACAACTATTGTATTGTCCATTCTGTTTATATAATATATGTGTGTACTTGGATTCTTGGTGTTTAACGACACCATTGAGAGTTTCAATTCAAATTGTAGAGACTTCATCAATCTCTTTAAAAAAAGGTTTATTGTCCTTTGATGTTTCCGCGACCCACTGTCACCTTTTCAAAAGATGGAAAACTTATTGGTGAAGTATTGAACAGTGGGTCGCCCAAACGTCAAGGACAATAAACTTAAAAAAAAAAAGGTTAATGGAGTCTTGATCAGAATCCAACCTTTAATTATATGGAATTCTCAATGGAGAGAGTTTCGGTTTGTATTTATGTGCCTTTTTCAATATTGGTCTCTCGCACATTTTAGAATTTACTCTCAAATTGAACTTTTACCAAAAGTAGAAAAAATAAATTTCTATATAATAAAATCTCTTTATAGTGGGTCATATAATTAATTTGTTACCAAAATATTTCGATTGTTCAAATAACAACCATTGTCAAGGTACAAACAACGTCGTTTTGTATCGCCAAATAAAGAATGGCGTATAGGCAACCAAAATATTGATAAATAAAAGACGTTTGTGCTTCATTATAGATATATATGCATTTTTTATAAATCGTAATTTAAATAAAAATGTAAGCGCTTTAAATTTTACAAATAATTGTATCTATAGAAGCAAATCAACAACAACAACAACAAAAGTCTATTTAGTTAGGGGGGGAAAATTTTGAACTCATTTGTGAACCCATACTCAATAAACTTTAAAAAAAGTTCAATTCGAAATATATTGTATGGACAGAGTTTTATTTTTTTTAATATCCCCACAGAGTACACTCTCAACTACGTTTCCACAAAAAAAAAATAAAAGTATAAAATAGATTAACACAAGCAAGACTCTTCCTATATAAGCGAAAAAAAAAATCTAACAAATATTTATATCTCAACAGAAAAATGAAATCAAAATAAAGATTGAAGGATTTTTGAGCAAATAAATTTAAATAAAACTATCACAAAATCACAATTGTAATCTTGAAAAAAAAAAAAAAAAAACACATTTGAGAGGTCAGGCAATAAAAAAAAATCAATAAAAATCAAAATCGTATTCATAGAGGGGGAGCATTACACAAGTAAGGCTTAGTTGACCGCAAGCATTGTTACTAAACATCACATCCAGTGTTGCCAAACCGACTTATTCAGGGAAGATTGGTAAACAAAGCAGCCGAGAGATCTCAGGGAGGAGAGACTCTCGTCTGGTCAGAAAAGGAGGTCATTTACCCACTTAATCGAGGCAAATTTCCCAACTGCCGTTCACTAAACCTTGCCGTGAAACTTTCACTGTTTTTGGCGGGAATTCGAAACATATCGTCTGCGTCGAAATTTACAGCATATGTAAATTGAGAAAAATTCTTCAAGCACAAAAACTAGTGTTTTTTTTTTTAAATATTTAGTCACATTATATTATCTTTTTATGGTCTACAACTGACCTGCGCAGTATATAGCTAGAATAAAATAAAATTTAGATTTATTTCAGGAGTGCGGAGCTATTATGTGAATCAAAATTGGATATTATTTCAGGTTGATATATCGTTCCCAAGATTGTTGTGAGGCAAAATCAGGCTTCTCCAAGATGATCTATCCATAGACATAGTTTTTAACTGGTGGTAAGACTTGGTTGTCTTGGTTTTGTTGATTATTCCTTGAGGATTATCATGAGAAAAACAATGTTCTGAGGTAGTGTCCTTCCACACATTAGAGATAGGATATAACATAGGTGGGGTTATATGTAAATAAGGAGAATACACATAATAGATTATAATAAAGAAAATTACTGGGTATAAGAAATAGGGGGCGAATAATTTCACCCGATGGAAGAAACAAATTATATTTTCTAATTATCAGTAAAATATATTGAAAAAAAGGGAAAGCGTTTCAGATAGAATTAAATCGCTTAGTATATTCTACGTAAAAAATAACGCTTTTTATATACCATATTATATTCACGCTACAATTTTAAAATTTATATACATTTGGCTTCGCCCGGGTTCTTCCTGAGTGATTTTTTTGCTCACATAGAATGTTGTTTTGACAAATCTTAATTTTTGTGATTATATTATTATTATTATTAGTAGTATAATAGCAATAGTGATTATAGTAAATAATTGATATATATCATTAATATAATCATTTGATAATATTAAAAATATGCAAATTAGTTTGTTTTTTGGACTGATTCGCATAGATTTGAAATACGAATTTTCAAGAATTGGGGGTTGGGAGTCAAAATTAATTAACTACAGTAAACCAATAGATGACATTTATAGCTTCAAATATTTTTTCTTTTTTGAAACTCGGAAAATTTTCTCTTTATCAAGGTAAAAATAGACAGATAGAAATCAAGATTCCAGTTTCTATAATATGTTAAATAAAAACATCAACAACAAAAATATATTTTTAAAAGATGGAGCAATCCATAATATTATCTATAAATAAATATTAAGCACAAATTGGATCTAAATTATTTATTTAACCAATATTTCAAGAGACAATTCGCCTCTCTTTATCGTGTTTCTTCTTGTGATATAACTAAATCACATGGCAGGTAATCCACTCTCGCTATACAAGGCCAAAGTAAGAAGGCTTAAATTTATTATCGGTGTGTAAGCTTTATTATCATTTTATAAATAATAATTTTAATACAGTTAAACCTGTCTATAGCACCCCCTCTAAATATCGCCTCCCTCTCTATAGCGCCCGATTTTAAATAGTAGTACGATGCGATTTACATTAAAAGTGACCTGTCTATAGCACCCCCTATTTTGGTGAGTCCCAAGAGGGGGCGCTATAGACAGGTTTAACTGTACTTTAAATTTATATAGAAGCCAATATATGGAACTGGTTTTAAAAATCACTTTAAGATAACAATCTGTTCACGATAATTTTTATCCTAGCCAAAATAACGAGAAGCCATACACTTATTTGCATATGCGGGGAAAGTCCCTTCCAAAGCGGTAATTCTAACAAAAGTTGCACTCTTATTGGCTAGCAACCAAAAAAACCTGTTTTAACCATTCGTTCTTATAAAATAGATCTTTACTTTTCAAGTGAAGAAAGACATCCTATATATTTATACTTATCCCAATATAATTTATATGAATTGATCAAAAACAAATACATTTATAACACCTTGACAAATGCTTTTTATTCTTTACTGATGAGGACAAAAGATTTTTGTCTAAATGTCGAGAGAATAAAAAAAAACATTTACTGGTCAAAGTGTTTCTTAATTTTAAGAACTATGTGAATGCCGGCCAGGCAACCTCTATCTTATAAAATATAAAAAAATAAGATAAAATTTTATGTTATTTATTTAGAATATCTTATCTAATTTAGACTAATAAAAGAATAAGTAAAAAAAATCATTAACCTAGCGCCATCTATCGATGAAAATTAGAAACATTTTTAACGCTACTTTTCTTCTGCAATAATATATAATTACAACTAGCCGATGTACCCGGCTTCGCCCGGGTTTTTCTCGAGGGAATGTTTGTAGTCTGGTAATAAGAAAATATACTACACCTAAACACTATCAGAGAAAAGAGAAACCACGGAAGGTGAACAGAAAATGCTTACAATGGATGTATATGTTTACGATATCAAGTTAAATAAAAACAAAGGTAAAATTTGCATATGTTGGTCACTATAAATTTGTATATTTGTTAGGCGAAATTAGAAACATGATAAAACAATTGGGTATTTAAAAACAAATGTAGAAATAAAAGTTGAAATATAATAAACAATGTTAAAGATTAGTTAATTATTAATTAAGATTATGTGTGAATATGTGAGAAAGATGTAATATCGTTGTTGTTTTTTAGATTGAGATTATTAGCTAGTATGTAAAAAAAATTAACCTTGTTGATTTTTATTTTTGTATTTATATATAAATAGAATTAACTCTGTTGATTTTTTTTTGTATTTAATCGATAACAGCGAAGTTACGCATGTTAATGTTAGGAAATATATTTTGATGTTAAGCAAAACCTGCTCCATCTTGTTTTACATAAATGTTGAAAATCTGGTTGAAATTGATGCATTGTAACGAAAGTTTTTAGTGATGTCCATTTATGAAATTTCCATTTTATTAATATAGATTTTTATTTCTACAGCACCCTTATTCTGCAAAGAATCAAATTTTAAAGAGGGGGGGAGGGCTAGATAAGGCATGTAGAAATATATTTGAATTATATATCTTTTTAAAAGAGAAAAGTAGCGTTAAAAATATGTTTATAATTTTCAGATTATAAATTGTCGCTTAAAAAAGCTTAACAAGGAGATATATATTTGGAGAGAGAGAGAGGATATTAATACATAATCTCCATAATTTAATTAAAATAACATTTTAAATATTTTTGCTTTCTCTTTTTTAATATATACACAGATATAAAAAAGCCATAAACTATTATTACAACAACAACAAAAGCCTTTATTGAAGACCTCTCGTCCTATAAAGGATTCGCCAGTTTACAGAGTAATTAAAGAGAAGAGAACTAAGAATACAGAGATATATGTAGTAGGTATAGTATAGTATTTTCTACACTGTGACTATATACAACAGCAGCAACAAGCCTTTTACTGGAATCAAAGTCCCATACAGGATTCGTCATTCTAATCCTGACAAAGATTATTTACATATAATTATTTACATCAATTAGATTATTTTGAAAATAGAGCAATCCATATTTAATTCATTAGATAATAAAAAGGCATATATTGGATTTAATTAAAAAAATTATTTTGCCAATATTTCGGCTGGCTGAACGCCAACCTTTATCGAGGTATTACATCTTTGTATCTAATTTTTATTATCTAATCAATTAGATTATGTATATAGCTTCCCCTTCTCTTCAGCCGTCTTCCAAAATTTGAACAACGCAAACGCTCCAGCTCTGTTTCTCACCACCTCATTCAACAGGAGCTCCAAAGAGGCCATAAATTATTATAATATTTTAGCTAAATATTTTGAGGTATTAGAGAAATATTTAATCGGCATTGTGTTTTTTTTTAATGAATAATTAAATAAAGTGGATATATAAACCAATAATATATATAATTATAGATGGAAATTTTGCCGGGAGGATATGGATCTAAAAAGACAAAGGTCGCATCTATATGGCGTCTAGCTTTGACGTCTATTTTGACGGGAGAGGCGACCTTTGTCTTTTTATATATAATTATATTTTAAAAAGTATTTCTATTTTTTTTCCTAAAGTTATATTCTGAACTATTTATTTAAGTTAATCTTTGCACACACATTTATATGGTATGGTTTTGTTATAAAAATGGATGTAGAATGTTGTGATTTTTAAATTAAAAATTCGATTTATTTTAAATGTTGATATATAATATACTATATATATGAAATATATATACTATATAATATATATAATATACATAAATTGGATTTCATTAAGAATAATATGTATTTAAAAACATTAAATTCGATTAAACACTACAAAAAAAATAATAAATGTGAAAACAGGCATAATGTGTATTGTTTTAAACTCAACTATTTCTAAAAATTACGCCATTTTTCGATTTTTTAAATATATCTTCTTTTGTATATATTATGTATTTATGTTCTTAGATATTTTTGAAACCATTATGTACACGTATTTTTAGTTAGAGTTAATTTATATTCTAATATCTTTCAACACACACATTATGTAGGGTCGAAACATTCAAAAGATTTTCTAATTGAAAATTACAAAGAAAATATAAATACTTACTTTAATAGAGAAAAACTTTGTGGACATTAAAAAAAAATATTATAAACTCACTAGTTTCAATTACAAAAATAATTTAAAAGGTACTTACTCAAATAAATAGCCGATAACTATGCCTTTTACAACTCATATTGGCTTATTTTTATAATAACAGACGACGCTTCTTGAAACCAAGTCAAAAATAATATTCAATTATATTTTCTCGAATGACGAAAAATGCGATCTTAATTAAAATTGACTTTTAGAAAATGCTATATTTAAAAATTCTAGTCTGTATTAAACATTAAAATAGGTAAAACCCTTATATGGAATATTTTATTGTTATTTTTTTTTTGCTTTTGTATATATATTATATTTTGATATTGAAAACAAGTACGAAACATTTGTCAGGTTTCTATTCTACACAAATTGTATAAGTTAAAAATATACATTGGGAGAAATTTTGTTATTTGATAAAACAATCTCATTTAAAAAACGTTTTTGTAAATAGTGTATATAAATAGTTTTTTTTTTGTTCACCGTTTTATATTTAAATAGATTTATCAATAGAGGGCACTATTGAACTTAAAATGTTGTAAATACTTGTAAATAACCCTATTTTCATATCACTGTAACTATAAAAAAAATGTTTATTCTAAAATATATTTTCGAATAAAAATATTTTTTAAAACTGGATTTTGTGTTTCTAAAATAATTTGTTCATATATTAATATTTCATATTCTATATCATAAGCCACGATGTATTTTCTTTTTTTAGCTATAGGTTTTGCAATTTTAAAGGACAACATTTTACATATTAATGGCAACATTTTACACTTAATAACAGCACATTTTACACTTTAATGACATTTTACACTTTAATAACAACATTTTACACTTTAATAAAAATTGTTCGATGTTTAATATAGCGTTAAAGTAGGAATACCTACTACAAAATTCTTATAAGATTAATCTTTAGCCATTTTCATAACTGTGTTTTTTAAATTGATTTTTATAGGTTCAAAGTAAACATCACGTAAGTTATCATTTCCCTTGAGTGCGTCGATATTCATTCAGGAATAGGAACTAATATAACCATTGAAATTAATAAATATTCTTAATTTTGAGAATGTTATTATATTAACTAGAACATTAGTTCGTCATAAATGCGATGGAGAAATATCTAAACAAAAATGCTAACTGTTGGAAAAAAAGAAGAATAGTAAATCAATGATCTTGCAACACTTTTAGACCGACAACACTGTAATATAAAAACGAGAACTAGAATTGTTTTGTTTTGTTTTACAAAATTAGTAATTTTAATGTAAATTGTTAAATGTTCTTTTCTCTCTCTTTGAAAATAATAAATTTAAAATACTTTCTTAAAAGGTAAAATTGCCTAATTCTTTAAAACCACTTCAGCTGTAAGTAAACTTGTTATTTGTTGTTTCATTGTCTGAACCATAAGAGATTCTCAACACTAACCTGGGCGATGTTTTCATTAAAGATAAAATAGCTATTTAAAACAATAATTATGAAGAAAGCTGGAATTTAAGTTGAAAAGCCGCTTGTAGCAGAAATATAGGAAAATTTTAACGCCATATTAAACAGTGGCTAACTTTATTTGGGAAAATCTCAAATAAGGCTATTTATAATGATTGATCAAAACGAATATAAAAATGTGTAAAATAGACCAATTTCAATCAAAATAATAGTATTTCAATCAAAACTAAAAATATCTACAGTAAAATATTTTTTAAAATCGAAAAATATCGTTTAAAAATGAAAATGTTATTAGAGTGTAAAATGTTGTTATATTAAATTGTAAAATCTTGTCTTTTTTAAAAATTGCAAAATCTACAAATGGATTTTATATAATTTTAAAATAAGGCCTGTGCATTGTTGTTTCAGATTTTAAGTTTATGTGCTTGAAATTTCAAATAATAAAGTCCAAATTTAAAAAAAGGCAAATTTCAAATATCACAATATGTTAATTGAAGTTTTCAAATTAGTCTATTATAACTTTAGAAAAGGTATACACAAATTAAGTTTAAAATCCCTAAATTACTTTAAAATAGTATATGGTGTTGTTTATGTTTTATTTAAATAAACTTTAGACATTATGAATTATCGTGGGAAACAATAATAATTGTAGTAAATTTATATCAAATATCTAACACATTTTTTTCGTATCAAATTTCCACTATTCAATTTTGCAGAGCTTCAATTGTAAAATAGTTAAATGGAGTAATTTCTTTTGTGATTGAAAAGCCTCAAGTAACATATTACTTAACGTTGTTCCAGTTTCTTCCAATGTGAAATTTTCAATTTCTATTTTTTCCACCTTCCCTCTCCCCCACCTTCTTTCTTTTAATCTAATTATAGATACGAAATTGCTATGAAAGGTTGACTGAATTTAATTAACGCTTAATTTGAAAAAAAAAAAAAGATTTAATTAAAAGTAATTACAACATGCACACGCCATGTTTTAAATGACCGTAGCAGCGTAATGAAGTAAATTATACGCCTTTAAAAAATAATAATATTTAAAATACCAGAATAACACTAAATACAATCAATATAATTTTAAAAGAGATCTTAATGTTGGGAATTTTAATATATAAGATGGAAGGTCTTTGTTGGAAATCTCTTATGGTTCAGACAATGAAACAACAAATAACAAGTTTACTTACAGCTGAAGTGGTTTTAAAGAATTAGGCAATTTTACCTTTTAAGAAAGTATTTTAGGTTTATTATTTTCATAGAGAGAGAGAAAAGAACATTTAACAATTTACATTACAATTACTAATTTTGTAAACAAAACCAACACTCCTTTGTTCTCGTTTTTATATTAGTGTTGTCAGTCTAAAAGTATTTCAAGATCATTGATTTACTATTCTTCTTTTTTCCAACACACACACACACACTTAATAGCAATCATTTTTAAATTATTTTAAAATTTAATTATATAATATCTAATTACATTAGTATACACACATTTTCCTTCTCAATATTTGAAAATTGTTTCTAGTAAATTCCAACCCGTAGATCATGAATATAACCTTCATTTTTCAAAATTAGCTCAATTTTTTTGAAAAATATTTGAAAACATTTAATTTCATAAAGAAGCTGATGTCATCGCTGTCATCAGAATATTTTGAAGATATTGACTTTGTAAGCATAAAATTTAATCATCATTTAGATGAAATGCATACCATTGCAATTTTATATCACGAAAATGTTTAACAATACATTTATTTTCATAAATATTTTTAAATATATAAATAATGCCGCGTAAATGCAAAGCTAATCCAGAAATGTTCTGCTACATTTATGGAAAATTTACAATTCCCAAACAGAGGAAACGTATCACCCCAAAGATAAAAGAATGCTATAGAGAACATTTTGGTGTGGCCTTAGGTGATCAAGACAAGTGGTGGTGCCCCCATAGTGTGTGCGGAGCGTGCTATCAAGGGCTTTTGCAATGGAAATCGGGGAAATCAAAAGGTATGCCCTTTGGTGTACCAATGGTTTGGCGAGAACCAAAAAATCACCATGACGATTGTTATTTCTGTGTCTGCAAAATCACAGGCCTTAATAGCAAAAAGAAGCAAACAAACTTTTATCCTGATATACCATCAGCTAGGCAACCATTCCTCACGACCTCGAGAATCCCATACCAATTCCTAAAACGGTTCAAGAATCCTATATCAAAAAGGATGATCAGCACAAAGCATTTGCAGATGATCAGAAATTAGAAGACCCTGAATTTATTTTAAATGAAAGTGGCATTCCACATTTATTTGATCAGGCAACATTAAATGATCTAGTTAGGGATCTAGGGCTATCAAAAGAATCAGCAGAAATCCTTGGATCAAGATTAAAGCAGAGGAACCTCTTGTTACCACAAACCAAAATCTCTGTCTATCGTAATAGGGAACAATAGGAATTTTACAGGGCTTGCAAAAAGGAAACGCAAAGTATCCTTGCTTTTAATGCAAGTGGGACAGCAGAGACAGAAATAATCATTATATACAAAAAATATGGCCTGAAAGAAGTATGTTTCGCTTAGGTGAACAAAACGTTAAAAATCAACCGCTTTTCCATAAGCCAAAAAAGCTTCTTTCTCCTTTACATATCAAATTAGGGTTAAAGAAAAATTTTGTAAAGGCTTTAAAGAAAGATAGTGATGCTGTCAAATAATGACTAAATTTCAGAAGATTAGTTGTTATAAGATAACGGAAGGTATTTTCATTGGACCTCAAATTCGTAAACTAATAAATGACGAAGAATTTATTGCAACATTGAAAGAAGATGAGAAAAATGCTTGGCTTGCACTCATCGACGTTGTCAAACACTTTTTAGGCAATAATAAGTCACCGAATTATGCGAGAGTCATAGAAAATATGATTTCCAAATTCCATAAGCTCGAGTGCATAACGAATCTAAAATTTCACTTTATGGACAGTTAAACTTTTTCCCTGATAATCTCGGTGCAGAGAGCGAAGAACAAGGTGAACGCTTCCACCAAGATATTAAAATCATTGAGCAACGATACAATGGTCTGTGGAATCAACATATGGTGGCGGATTATTGTTGGAATCTGATGAAAACAAGCAAAATATAATAGACTTCACAGAAAAAATCTTTAAATCCATGAATATATATTTTTCATTACTTCCTAAATATTACTGAATCTTTATAAATAATGTTTATTAAACCAAATAAAATGTTTTTTCGTATACACAGCTTTTTGTTAAGACCTTACATCTTTTATATTATAAAAAATCTCCTGATAATTTTGAAAAAGAAAGGGAAAGAAATTAGATTTTTAAATGAAAATTTATATGGATATAGAGTAAGTAGTTTGATAAATATATATATCTAAGGACAGTTATTGAAGTAAAATATATAAACATGCATATATGTATAATATTGTTTCTTCATTTGCACAATCTTTGGCGCATTTATTTATATAGTAATAAGTTTAATGTCATAACTTTTCCTCCAATAGATGAATATCATAGGTAAAAGCCATTATATCCATAACTTGAGAAATTGAGCTAATCAAATATTGATATCACGTTAATCAGTGTTAACCCAGAAAATGTTTTGTTTATTTGAGGAGGAGAATTTTTTTTTCATTTTGTGTACTAGTGTTATTTTTAGCTTTTATATTTGTTTGGTGTTTATATTTTGATAATTAAGAATATGATTTGTTTAAATTTTGTTTATTTGACTTTATACTGATATTTTTACATCAACACGTTGTTTACATTATACATCTTCTTATTATTGTTTATAATGATGTGATATATATTTATTCATATATTAATAAGATATATATATATATTTAGTCCCAAACAATATTAAACTTATAGAATGAAAAAACCCTGTACAATTTATAAACGAAAACAATAAAGCATCAAGGGCTGCGTATCTTTATTAAAACGACAATTTACGAGCTTTCGAGCACATACGCCCTTCTACAGGGCCTGTAGAAGGGCGTATGTGCTCGAAAGCTCGTAAATTGTCGTTTTAATAAAGATACGCAGCCCTTGATGCTTTATTGTTTTCGTTTATAATATTAAACTTATTTTGGGTGTATTTTGATGTTTATATAAAGAATGCAAATATTACTTTTGTCGAATAATACAAGTACTTGTATTTTATTCGTGGAAAATTATTTTTGAAAACAAAAAATAATAAAAAACTTTAGATAACATTGTGTAAAAGAGAATAGATCCTCAAATTTTTTAAGATGGGTGTGAATGTTGTTGGGAATCTCTCTATGGTTCAGACAATGAAACAACAAATAACAAGTTTACTTACAGCTGAAGTGGTTTTAAAGAATTAGGTAATTTTACCTTTTAAGAAAGTATTTTAAATTTATTATTTTCAAAGAGAGAGAGAAAAGAACATTTAACAATTTACATTAAAATTACTAATTTTGTAAAACAAAACAAAACACTCCTTTGTTCTCGTTTTTATATTACAGTGTTGTCAGTCTAAAAGTATTTTAAGATCATTGATTTATATTATTCTTCTTTTTTTTTTTCCAACAAATGTCACCAAATGACAAATAAAATAATTAAAAACAAATAATTTTTACAAAATTGAAATAATTAAATGACATATTTTGAATTAAAACTTTGGTGTACAAAATGTATCTCTCTCTCTAAAATGTAAAAAAAAGTTAAATATAAATATATCAATGAAATGAAATAAACTGAAAAATACAATAACTTTTAGGCTATTTTTCTAAGATTTTTTTTTTGATCATCAAATACTGCGAACTCCAAAAATAGAAAAAAATATCCATATAGGTGCTATTAATAGAAAACAGTATTTTTAATATTTGATAATTATGAGAAAATATTTATTTTATAATTAATAGATGATATTTAGAATTGATTTTTTAACATATAAATATCGTATAAGATATTAACCTATTTAAAATTACTCAAGAAAATTTTCGAATTAAAAAATTAAAAAGTGGAAAGAAATGATTTGATTTAAATAGAAGATACATTTTGAATATAATCTTAATCTATAAGTTACATGTAGTTATTTTATTTAACAACCCTTGACAGTATCCTCAAAATATACGTACCTTGGCTACCCCTTAACTACCAAGAATCCAACTGCTTACGTGGCGCAGCACTTTAAAAGCAAAGCATTGGTTGCTACAAACGCAGTATGGAGAATACTATCTAAGTCAAGAACCAAATCGTTCGGAGCAGTGATGATATTACTTGACTCCATAGTTTTATCCACGTTGTTATACTCGGCCCCCATGTGGGCGACAAATCAGATAGGAGTTGTAAACCAGATCCAGGATATTTTCCTACGGCGATTTCTTGACCTTCCCAAATATACTCCGGGCTATATCTTACGAACAGAAGCCGGAAGGATGTCCCTTGAATTAAACATTACGAAATAGATTCTAAAGTTCTGGATACGGATTTTAAAAATGGACAGGACAAGATTACCCTATGTTTGCTTGTCCCAGCTCTGGAAAGTTTCAATTGTGGGAAAAGCGGGAAACAACTTTATTCATAACCTGAATAGCATCATTGACTCTAGGGGTTTTTCTTAAGAACTGTGAAGATTATATGGTTGTGCGAGGAGAAATGCCTAGAATTATTCAAACCACAGTGGACCAGCTACTCCAATTTGACCGAGCTAAGATACAAAACTCAACTCATTTTATTCACTACCAATCTCTAAGTAGCTCCTTTATGACGGAGGACTACTTACTATCAAACCTCCCTTTGAAAATTAAACGATTTATAGCCCGTCAAAGGATTCTATGGCTACTTTTCCGCGAGGATATCACGGGATTTTGGAACAGCGACCCTTTAAATTGCTACTTCTGCAATGCTGGCATCCAAGACAATTTGGTCCATTATCTATTCCACTGCCCATTCCTACAGGAAAAGAAACTGGAAATTCACGAAATTTCGGGGCTAACTCATTATAATGAACAACATGTATATGAAATGTTTACTACTCTCCTGCTGGATAAAACATTTGTTTATAAATATTTAAAATTTTTCAAGGCGATTGATAAAATGAGAGAAGAAGTGCTCAATTCCACAGACAACGGCTGATTGCTCCCCCTCCCCTCTAAATCCCTCCTCACTCATGTACATACGAGTATATACTCGTATATAGCCTTTATGGGGAATTCCCTTGTAAGACAATAGTGTCTTAGTAAAGGTTTTTGTTGTTGTTGTATTTTATCTAAAAAAAAAAATCGCGTTAGATAATTTTTATTTTATTTTTAAAGATGGCGCACTTATGCTTTTTGTGTAATTTTTAAATTTAACTAGCGCCCCTTTTGCAAATTATTTACGGAAAAGCATAACTCAATGCAGGTATCTATATACTCTTTGAAAAAAAAAAAAGGTTTATTTCCATAGTTTCTTTAAATAATTTAACCAATAAATTTGTAAATATTTATAAGAAGAAAAGCTTATACCAGGAATCGTCATTTTTGAGTCAGAAGAGTCAAAATTTACAATTTACAAATTTCAATTATTTCAAAGAGCCACAAAATGCCCTGACTGCGGCTCCCCCGATGGCTCCCTGGGCCATCGGTACTGGAGCTGTCCTCACTTCAGGCCTCTCGTCCGGGAGGCATTCAACATCATAGGAAGGCCACCTGACCTTCAGTCCTGGATCTTCGGGACAGGTCTGATAGAAGACGAGCTGGCCATCCTCGCATCGGCAAAATCAAGAATCAACCGATACTTCATCCAGGTCGGACTGGGCCAGACCATCGAGGACCCCGTCATCGCCTGGAGCAGGACACTATCGCAGTGGGGACCAGGCTGATTGTATATAGTTCTCTTGATCTTTTTATTGTAAATATTGACTAAGAAATCAATAAAAGTGTTCTAATTGTCAAAAATAGTCACAAAATGCTTTTCTTGCCATCAATAAATAGTACTCACATAAATAATATTTACATATGGAACTATATAAAAAGCTGCAGCTTCACATCCAAAGAGCTGCAGTTTACCGACCCCTATCCTATACAATAGTATAGTTAATCTAATAGAATAATCAGACGAAACCTTTTAAATTCACCACTGATATACACGCTTGTTCGGCGGTACATGTACTAAGATTGGAGCGATACAGAGAGGATTAGCATGGCCCCTGCGCAAGGATGACACGCAAAATCGTGAAGCGTTCACCACTGATGAATAAACCCTTTTTCTCCCCAATATTTTCAACTACGCATTAAAATTTGATTTTTAACAGATAAATATCGTATAAGATATATTAACCTATTTAAAATTACTCATGAAAATTTTCTTTAAAAAAATTAAAAAGTGGAAAGAAATGATTTGATTTAAATAGAAGGTAAATTTTTGAATATAATCTTAATCTATAAGTTATACATGTAATTATTTTATTTAAAAAAAAATCGCGTTAGATAATTTTTATTTTATTTTTAAAGATGGCGCACGTATGCGCATAGCAGCACGTCTTACAGAAACCCGGGTTTCTCAATATCTCTAGCGGTACTGTTACACAGCACGTCTCACAAATTAAAGACAGTAGGAAGTTGATTTATTGAAAAAAAAAAAAAGAATTCACCTTAAATAATTGTCATTTATATATTCCTTATCCTTGTCATTTTTTTTTTCAAATATAAATTCCCCTAGTAAAATTTTTAACTATACAGGAAAATGTGGTGTGTATAATTACTAAACAGGAAATTGTGGTGAAAATATGTGTGCCTATTAATTTCTCCCGTGACCAAGTTGTCCCCCACATGGCGGGCTATTATGAAGACAACAATGCAAGAAGCCACGTGCTTTACATCGTGACCTATCGGACAAAGTGACCAAGTGACCAGGTACAATGCCTTTAGGCGATCGGCCCGCTTCCGATTCCTCCAAGTGGGTCACGTGGTGAGGCAACATGTGGATCTGCTACAAACCCCATTCCTGCATAGTTTCACCACACGTTACAACTCCCTACACCCACCGCATAGCAACACGTCTAACAGAAACCCGGGTTTCACCATATCTCTAGCAATTCTGTTACACAGCACGTCTCACAAAAACCCGGGTTTCTCAATATCTCTAGCTGTACAGTTACATAGCACGTCTCACAAAAACCCGGGTTTCTCAATATCTCTAGCTGTACTGTTACATAGCACGTCTCACAAAAACCCGGGTTTCTCCATATATCTCTAGCGGTACAGTTACACAGCACGTACTACAAAAACCCGGGTTTCTCCATATATCTCTAGCGGTACAGTTACACAGCACGTACTACAAAAACCCGGGTTTCTCCATATATCTCTAGCAATACTGTTACACAGCACGTACTACAAAAACCCGGGTTTCTCCATATATCTATAGCTGTACTGTTACATAGCACGTACTACAAAAACCCGGGTTTCTCCATATATCTCTAGCTGTACTGTTACACAGCACGTCTCACAAAAACCCGGGTTTCTCCATATATCTCTAGCGGTACCGTTACATAGCGCGTCTCACAGAAACCCGGGTTTCCCAATATCTCTAGCAGTACCGTTACATAGCACGTCTCACAAAAACCCGGGTTTCTCCATATATCTCTAGCTGTACTGTTACATAGCACGTACTACAAAAACCCGGGTTTCTCCATATATCTCTAGCTGTACTGTTACACAGCACGTACTACAAAAACCCGGGTTTCTCCATATATCTCTAGCTGTACTGTTACACAGCACGTACTACAAAAACCCGGGTTTCTCCATATATCTCTAGCTGTACTGTTACACAGCACGTACTACAAAAACCCGGGTTTCTCCATATATCTCTAGCTGTACTGTTACACAGCACGTACTACAAAAACCCGGGTTTCTCCATATATCTCTAGCGGTACTGTTACATAGCACGTCTCACAAAAACCCGGGTTTCCCAATATCTCTAGCGGTACAGTTACACAGCACGTCTCACAAAAACCCGGGTTTCTCCATATATCTCTAGCTGTACTGTTACACAGCACGTACTACAAAAATCCGGGTTTCTCCATATATCTCTAGCGGTACTGTTACACAGCACGTACTACAAAAACCCGGGTTTCTCCATATATCTCTAGCGGTACAGTTACATAGCACATCTCACAAAAACCCGGGTTTCCCAATATCTCTAGCGGTACTGTTACACAGCACGTACTACAAAAACCCGGGTTTCTCCATATATCTCTAGCGGTACCGTTACACAGCACGTCTCACAAAAACCCGGGTTTCTCCATATATCTTTAGCAATTCTGTTACACAGCACGTCTCACAAAAACCCGGGTTTCTCCATATATCTAGCGGTACTGTTACACAGCACGTACTACAAAAACCCGGGTTTCCCAATATCTCTAGCAGTACCGTTACATAGCACGTCTCACAAAAACCCGGGTTTCTCCATATATCTCTAGCGGTACTGTTACACAGCACGTACTACAAAAACCCGGGTTTCTCCATATATCTATAGCTGTACTGTTACACAGCACGTACTACAAAAACCCGGGTTTCCCAATATCTCTAGCGGTACTGTTACATAGCACAGAACGTCCTGAAATAAGCCTAAATCAACGTTTAGTTTATATTTAGTCCAATAGATATGACACTATACCATCTATAACATGTTCATTTGAGTTTCCAAAATGTCTATTTATTCTATTAAAGGAGACAGAGGTTATTCACACTTGGTTATCTCGTGTGTCTTCAATAAAGGTCACTGTAATATCTTTCAGAGTTATTGTCTCAATCCCGATATACATGCTGAAAGGTACAACCACCTTAAGTTTTGTCCATTACTGTAAGATTACTAAGTCGCTGAAATAATAAAATATATATAATAACAATATAAAACTCACCGAAAATATATTCACAGATATTATGTAAATAGGGTATAATATGCATATTTTACGTGTTATGTAAGATCATTAAATGGAGACACTGACACCAATAAAAAAAAACCCCATTTGCCGAGGGAATAAAGATAAGAGATAAAAATCACATAAAATATAAAAGTACTAAGAATATATCGCCACACTTATTATGCAAATATGACGTAATAGACAATACTAGTCATCAGCAAGCTCTGTGATTGGTGGATATCAACCCACCAATTACAACACGGTTCGCCAATAAAACCACGTGACTCATCAATGACTCAACAGGAGATAAAGAAATCGGAGACAATCTAGGAAACTGGACTCCACTTTATTGACAGCGAACACTCTTACGGAAAAAAAACATCTCCTAATCGTAACAAAATGAAAGTTGCTGATGGCTTGCGCCATCTATCGGCATAAAAATAAACTAAAAATTGATTTTTAAAGAATTATTCCAGATTATTGTCTAATTTACTCTTTAATTAAAAAAGTTAATTAAACCATCCAGGAATAAATCTATTTTAAGAGAGAGATTGAAAATACTTTTATCTTTCGTGTTCATATAAGATTATATCTAAAGCGAAAAGGGTCGCCTCTCCCGTCAAAATAGACGTCTAAAACCAGACGCCATCTATTGACCGTTGCCGCAAACTAGCGGCCTCGGGTCGGTGACAAAGCTCCAGCACCAGTGTTTGGTTAAAAATGTATGTTTTATTCTTATTTGTTATTAATTGTTAATTATTGTAGAAATTGTTGTTAAAAATTATTCATTTATATGTTATTCTATTCTTTATTGTTAATTTATATAATTCATTGTTTTACATAATTAATTCTTTATTGTTTCATATTTTAATCTGTATATATTTTCATTGATTCGGCAACAGTGTGTTGTCTATATATTTTGTGTTTTGTTTAGTTTACTCGCTAGTCTAGTTAAATCGAGCCATCAAGTCATGTTAGGCTAATCAAATTCATTCATGTAGCTTTTATTCTAGAATCATTAAATTCGAAATTCCTTGTTCAATTTACGTAGAGTTCCATTAATTCAAGTTTACAGAACTCATTCAAGAAGATCATCGCTATATACCCCAGCTCATAGCATTTGACCTAGGTAGACCACGCGATTACAACCAACTTTGGCAAACTGAAAAGCGTCCACCTAGAGACCATGGTTTCGGGCTAATGGCCCTCGTCAGAGCCATTGTCTCTTTAGATCAATTTCCTTCCTGCAAAATTTCCATCTATTCTATATACAGTTACGAGCGTCTTTCCTAATCAGTCATCTCTCTCTGTCACCGTTTGCTTTTTTTTTTTTGGAATGGCGCCCTCCTATTGGTTGGCTACGGTCACGCCACCTTTGCCCCCCCCCCCCCCCCCCATCATGCCCCCCCCCCCCACTCGCTATTTATGTAACTATTGTGTTGGAGCGGGTCGCTCCCTAAATAAATGCATACATTAGATAATAACCAAATGGAATCCTCTCTTTCTTTTTCCCAGTAAGAGACGCCTACGGAAGCCAACAGTACATAGACAGATAAAGCACATAGGCTATAGTTATTAACTAACATATGCATTTATTTAAGGCGCCAATTTATAATTGTAACAAATAGTATTTGAATCAAAACATTCAATCGGGTAAAACACGGGCGTTGCCCGGGTCATTCGGCTAGTAGATTATATATATAAGGTTAAATATATACTGTCCTTGCCCAGAAGTCCTTCTCTACGTGGGGAGAAGCTGCACAAGTAAGACCCTGTAGTACGGTGTCGTGAGCCACTACGGTAACCGTGAACAGGGATCTCTCATATGTGGCTGACTAACGATTCGACGGCAGATTCAGGGAGTACTGTGATCAAAGGTTCGAGGGCCAAAGGGGGGGAGTCCTATTGGAGCTTTAGGACGGGTTTAACTAAGTCCGAACGAGAGGGCTCGGTCAGCAACCTTGCTATGAACTCTCGGAGACGCCTGTGGGTGAGTGGTCAACCCCATTGTAGTCAGACCATAAAGGCGGGCGCGAGGGGCCTACCAATGGCCGCTCGGTGCATGGAGATTGCATCATTCCCTTTTGGCTGTGTGACCTTGGCTTTCAGCGAAAGCAGGGGATGCAAGGGCCTTGGATGCCTATATCATCCCTGACTCAGCTTTGAGCCAAATTTCTATTCTGACTAACGAGGCAATGGTACCTCCCATTCCATGGAGTGGACAAGACACCTCCACATAATAACTGAGAGAGAGAGATTGAAACTGATTTATTACAATGTCCATATAAGATTATATAAGGTTAAATATAGAATAAATATTTTGAAAATAGAGGAATCCATACTTAAATTAATATTTAAATGATTTCAACTGTGATATTATAACACTATACGGCGCTGAGTTTGTTTATACAAAAATGTAATGCCTTGATAAAGGTTGGCGTTCAGCCAACCGAAATATTGGCAAATAAATATTTTATTCAATCCAATATATGACTTTTTATTATATAATAAATATATAAATATGAATAAATAAGTATATAATGATAAATATATGAATAAATAGATATAAATACACCTATCCCCCGATTTACACGGTACTTGTTTTACACGTTTTCGCTTTTACACGGTTTTCCAAATAAGTTTTTTTTTATCGCACTATACTAACGAAATACTATACGAAAAAATTGTAAAGCAATTGCCATCTTCTTCTTCAACTGAAAAGAAGCCAAATTTTTTGGCAAGTCATGGCTGGTTTGAAATATTTAAAATAAGACAATCTTTTTTTTTTTCGATTTACACGTTTTTCTCAGGAACGTATCTACCGTGTAAATATGGGGATAGGTATATATAAATTATAGAGGGAATAAATAATATTAAATAAGGAAATATTAATTATAAGGTTTATTTTGTATCAAAAAACGGTATAATCCTGGAAGATGGTGTCAGAGAAACTTGCCTGGACAGCTATGGAAGATCCTTCTATTGGCGGACATTGGAGATAATTGGATCTAATTCTTAATTCTAGCCGCAGCTACTGGTAAAAAGTACGTCGTTCTATCTCTATGGAACCCCAACATTGTTATTTGGAAACCTTGTAGACAAACATCAAGGCCAAGTGATACTCACTGCTCACTTTCTTACTGCTACTCTTTTTGTGTTGATTTCTTGCTTCCCTCTTTCTTATTATTTTTTTTTCCTTTTCTTGTTTTTTTTTCTCTTTTTACTCTGTATATATCGTTATTTCCTTTGTCTCACTGCTTTGTTCTTATGCATACCTCTGGTGAATCCTGTATAGGGTCAGTGACCCTAAATAAAGGCTTTTTTTTGTTGTTGTTGTTGTAGACAAACATCAACAGCTGATAATTCTCGTAACACTATTTAACACGATGGAAATTGGAGGATATTGATCTAAAGAGACAAAGGTCGCCTCTCCCGTCAAAATAGACGTCAAAACTAGATGACATCTGGTGTTGTGGCTTTGTCACCGACTCGAGACCGCTAGTTTGCGGTGACGGTCAATAGATGGCGTCTAGTTTTGACGTCTATTTTGACAGGAGAGGCGACCTTTGTCTCTTTTGACTATTTAACACGGTTCCCTTCACTCATTTATTCTTTTCATTTGTAGACTCCGTCGTAAATCTATGTATAAAACTATATCTATAAATAAATAAAAAGCATATATTGGATCTAAATTTATTATTCAAACAATATATCTAGGGACAAAATGTCTCTCTTTATCAAAATTTATCTTTGATTTAAACTAAATCACGTGAAAAACCTTGATAAAGAGAGGCGTTTTGTCCCTAGAAATATTTGGTTGAATAATAAATTTAGATCCAATATATGATTTATATTTATTTATAGATATTATTATGGATTGCTCAATCTCTCTTTAAAATAAAACTATATATAACTTATATTTAAAAAAAAAAGATAAGATTTCTGTTGTTTTGGATCATATTGATGATTATGCTATGGTGGTGCAGTCGTGGTTAAAATCTTGAAATTATGATAATAAAAATAGTAAATATAAAAAATAGCTTTAATTGAGCTTATAGAATATATAACAAAACATAATTTGATAAAAGTAATGCCTGGCTTAAGGCGAGAAGAATAAGGAAAACAAAAGATTATTTACATAATGTACAAAGATTGTAGCCGGCCATCGGGGAACAACAACAATGAGTATTTATAGGGAAAGCACGACCTCTGGCGGCCGATTTAGCAGTATTTGTAACTATGAAATATATAATTTTAAATATAATAATATTTTAATATAACATATATGTCTTAATAAAGGCTTTTGTATTTGTATTATTCCCACCCTCAAAATAAAGTAAGTTCCTACTGCCCTCTTACTACGATTGAAAAAAAAAAATGGAAAAGCCTGGCTCATCACTAGAGAACCCTACCAGCAGTTTCACCAGTTTAATCTATCATACCACTATATACTGCTGGTAGAATTAATCACTGATGAACCAGGATCTCACAATATATTTCCCCAATTGCAGTATTGCAATAACAGTAGGAAGTTGTTTTCTTATAAAAAAACTCATTAAATAATTAAATTTTTAACCAATAGATGACGCACTAATGTTTATTTTTTTTAAACGACAACAAGGTTTATTGTTACAGAAGATACTTAATTTTTTACTTATTTATCTTCTCATAATGATCTTTTTATCGTCACGTTGTTATAATTAGTCTTTTTTACTTATCCAAAAGACTATTTGGCTAAAAGTTTGGAATCATGTATTGTTTTGGAGAATATTTCTTACAAGGATATAGTATCATGTTGGCAAAGTGCCATGGGAGTTTATAAATAAATTTACTTTTTTTTCCACAACTATCCATCAAGATTCTCATAATAATCAGCTTTCTTTTTTTTCAAAAAAGGATAATAAAGTAGTAATTTTAGAATATACACTCATGGACAAAACTTATGGAAGTTGTACCTTTCAGCATGTATATCGGGATTGAGACAATAACTCTTAAAGATATTACAGTGACCTTTATTGTAGACACACGAGATAACCAATATACATACACTCATGGACAAAACTTAAGGAAGTTGTACCTTTCAGCATGTATATCGGGATTGAGACAATAACTCTGAAAGATATTACAGTGACCTTTATTGTAGACACACGAGATAACCAATATACATACACTCATGGACAAAACTTAAGGAAGTTGTACCTTTTAACATGTATATCGGGATTCAGACAATAACTCTGAAAGATATTACAGTGACCTTTATTGAAGACACACGAGATAACCAATATACACTCATGGACAAAACTTAAGGAAGTTGTACCTTTCAGCATGTATATCGGGATTCAGACAATAACTCTGAAAGATATTACAGTGACCTTTATTGAAGACACACGAGATAACCAATATACACTCATGGACAAAACTTAAGGAAGTTGTACCTTTTACCATGTATATCAGGATTCAGACAATAACTCTGAAAGATATTACAGTGACCTTTATTGTAGACACACGAGATAACCAATATACACTCATGGACAAAACTTAAGGAAGTTGTACCTTTTACCATGTATATCAGGATTCAGACAATAACTCTGAAAGATATTACAGTGACCTTTATTGAAGACACACGAGATAACCAATATACACTCATGGACAAAACTTAAGGAAGTTGTACCTTTTACCATGTATATCAGGATTCAGACAATAACTCTGAAAGATATTACAGTGACCTTTATTGTAGACACACGAGATAACCAATATACACTCATGGACAAAACTTAAGGAAGTTGTACCTTTTACCATGTATATCAGGATTCAGACAATAACTCTGAAAGATATTACAGTGACCTTTATTGAAGACACACGAGATAACCAATATACACTCATGGACAAAACTTAAGGAAGTTGTACCTTTTACCATGTATATCAGGATTCAGACAATAACTCTGAAAGATATTACAGTGACCTTTATTGAAGACACACGAGATAACCAATATACACTCATGGACAAAACTTAAGGAAGTTGTACCTTTTAACATGTATATCGGGATTGAGACAATAACTCTGAAATATACACTCATGGACAATATTATTTCTTCCTGTGGTGAATCTGTATAAGACCGGGGGTCTTAATAAAGCTTTGTGTGTCTACTACTTGTATTTTCTTTAGAAATAAAAAAAGTGTCCAATCTGGGATTCGACCCTAGGTCGTTGTTGATAGACAGTTTATATCAATCCTCTACTGACCAACCTCCAATACCAGGAGTCGGAAGAGTCAAAAATTACAATTTACATAATTTCAAAGTTTTTAAACAACCACAAAATGTATTCTTGCCAACAATAAATACTCACATAAATAATATTTACATATGGAACTATTTAACTAAAAAGACATATATTGGATCAAAATATCATTTATTTTGCCAATATTTCAGTTGGCTGAACGCCAACCTTTATCAAGGTATTATAACATATTAATGTGTGTCAACAACAAACTCAACACCACATAAAGTCAATAGAATTAAGTTTAAAAATAATTTTGCTTATATTCAATGGGGAGAAGAAAAAAAGATATAAAATTTATATTATGGACAAAATAAATTTTGTAAAATAAGGGTTTGAATATTTTGAATATTAACAATAACGCCTATTTTATATTTATAATTATTTATACTATATGTATGGAACTATATAAAGAGCTTCAAACCAAAGAACCGCCATGTGGGCCTCAGTTTTACGACCTCTGTCCTATACCCCAAAGGAGATCCACGTGAGTAGTGATTCTCGGAGGATCTTTGGGCTGTCTGCAGGGTAGGGCTGTAGATGTGAAGCAACGGAGCCCAGGGTAGGTGATCCACGACGGAGGAAGCGGCGTCGTTGCAAGAACCGTAGGGGAAAGCGCGACAATAATCAAAAGTAATTTTGATGTGTTGCTGTCCTATACCCCACTGTCTTGGAATTCTACAGATTGAAGAGATGAATTTAAGAATAATAAAAACCAAGATAACATCTCTCTCTTTAATTAATGATAAACTAGAATCTGATTTGTACCTTCTGTAATTCAAAACTAAAAAATGAAATCACTCACTATATTTTTGATTGCTCTGCTCTGAAAGAAGAACCCTTATGCTCAAAACTGGGCAACTCTGTGCTTCACTTCCATCAATAATTCACAATATGACCCAGAATAAGTATATTGCTACGGCGTTTTATGGTTTCCACAAGTCCATATCTCAGAAGAAGGCCAAGTGACACTCACTCCTCACTTTCTTACTGCTACTCTTTTTGTGTTGTTTTTCTTGCTTCCCTCTTTCTCTTTCTTGTTTTTTTCTTTTTCTTCTGTCTATATCGTTGTTTCCTTTGTATCACTGCTTTGTTCTTATGCATACCTCTGGTGAATCCTGTATAGGATCAGTGACCCTGAATAAAGGCTTTTTGTTGTTGTTGATAAACTAGAAACCTATTTAAATACTCTTTAATGAATAAACAAGGCTATTTTTAGTACACATATATTCTATGTGAGCAATAGTTACCCAGAAATCATTTGAAAAAGTAAAAATTAAAATCTCAGGTAAAAAGTTTCTTTTTATTTAAATTTGCAAGCTTTCGAGCAAATATACTGCTCTTCAACGAATATCAGCCCGTTGAAGATCAGTATATTTGCTACTATTTTTATTGAAATTATTTACCTGATTTTAATTTTTACTTTTTCACATATATTCTAGTTACGGTTTCAGAAAATTGAACAATTATATGCCTCTATGTTCTTATTAAGTATGCAAAATTTCTGAAAATTTGCTTAAGTGTTTATAGGTGATTTAATTATTTTTGTGGATATTGTACAATAATAGAGCGATATGTTGTAAATTAAACTGGCGAAACCGCTGGGAGGGTTTACCACAGATGAGCCAGGCCTTTACATTATTTTATTTTTATCATTGCAGTAAATAGAGTAGAAAATGTGTTTCATTTAAAAGAATCATACGCTTGATTAAATAGTTCAAATTTCCATTAACAAGAAGTAACAAAGCGATTTTGAAAGTTACCCTGATTGGTTGAGAAGTTAGCCAATCGAGACGTATCTAGAAACATTGACCAATCAACAAGGGTTAAAGCTCCAAAAGCCAAATATACTAAACACCTTGAAGATAAGTTCAAACGCCTAAAAAGACTTTTGAAAGATTTGGAAATAACGCATGCGTGGGCAAACATTGATTTCACCACGTGAACCTGGCGATAGGTGAGACTAACATAATGGCTCGTGTGGCACTGTTTACATTTTATAATTTGCATAGCTATTAGAATATACACCTTAATCGGTTTTATATATATATATATATTTATATATATGTAGATAGAAATTTTGCCGGGAGGATATTGATCTAAAGAGACAAAGGTCGCCTCTCCCATCAAAATAGACGTCAAAACTAGACGCCATCTATTGACCGTCACCGCAAACTAGCGGTCTCGGGTCGGTGACAAAGCCACAACACCAGCTTTGGCAAACTGAAAAGCGTCCACCTAGAGACCATGGTTTCCGGCTAATGGCCCTCGTCAGTCTAGGGCGGACTTAAATGGCGTCTAGTTTTGACGTCTATTTTGATGGGAGAGGCGACCTTTGTCTCTTTAGATATATATATGTATTTTAACTATAAGGGGCACACATATATATTGACGGACAAAACTTAAGGAAGTTATACATGCTAAAAGTTGCTAATTGTTTGCGCCATTTGTCGGAATAAATATCTCTCAACTAATCGTTGATTTTTAAAAAATTTATTTAAGAATTTGACCAAATACCCATTCTTCATTAATCAAGAAAAACTAATCACGTACGCGTTTCTAGTTGTTGGCCCTCATCAACGTTGTGTAAGCTGTACCTTAAAGACGTTTTTAATTATGTAAATCAAAGGTAGGGTCGAAGTTTGTCACTATTTTTTAAAATGTAGGGTGTTAAGAGATGATGATTATGATTTGTTATATGCAAATTAGTCTTATGCAAATAGGAGCGAATATGCAAATTCGCCTATATTCCACGGGTAACCTAAACATTCAAACCTAATTATATATATACGGTACTTAGCAGCAACACATAAAATTCCGAGGATAAGTTTCTTTTATTTCAAAAATAATATCTTGAGCTTTCGGGCGTAAACAGCCCTTCTTCAGGAATATTGGAAACAATTTCAGGTAGAAATGTTTGTACACAGATAGATGGTATCTTTCTTTGGTCTTGTATAGCGTGAGTGAATCTCATACCCACGTGATTTAGTTTAAATCAAAAAAAGCCTTTATAAAGAGAGGTGCCGCGCCCCCAGAAACATTGACCGATTAATTGTTTCCAATATTCCTGAAGAAGGGCTGTTTACGCCCGAAAGCTCAAGATATTATTTTTGAAATAAAAGAAACTTATCCTCGGAATTTTATGTGTTGCTGCTAATTATACACCAGAGGATTCCACCTTACGATATACGGTACTATAAAATTCAATCTAGATAGGTCAAATTTTGTAAATGAATAAACACACCAATAACCAAAAAATTAAAACATTTGTCAAGGCGTTAGAAATTATTTAGAGAATAATTTTAACCCCTTGCCAAATGTTTTAATTTTTGTTTGCTCCTGACGAGGACAAAATATTTT
>CP092883.1:4379162-4397627 GCA_030710605.1 Cordylochernes scorpioides | reverse complement strand
TGTCGAAACGTCGAGGTAATAACCAGATTTATAGTGACCGAAGTATCTTTAATTTGAGGAACTATGAATGTCGGCCAGGCCGCTTCTATCTTTACAACACCAATCAACAATAAGCATTTTAAAAAACATCTCTACATATGGATTTATTGTTTTAGGGTTTTTAAAAAAGTTATAAAAAAAACGAAGAGCAATCGTTTATTGAGGGGAGAGAATTATATTATATACACCTATCCCCCGATTTACACGGTACTTGTTTTACACGTTTTCGCTTTTACACGGTTCTCCAAATAAGTTTTTTTTTTTGTTTTTATCGCACTATACTAAATGCTACTGTGATTGAACACATGCGCTGTGTACACATCTCACGAGGAATCCCGAGCTTATGTGCTGACTTGCTGCACACGCACACTGTGTCTGTATTTCTTCGCATAAAAATTTTGCGAAATTTTTTAATTTTCGATTTACACGTTTTTTCAGGAACGTATCTACCGTGTAAATCGGGGGATAGGTGTACTATATTTTAGAGTATTTATATTTATTATTTTATTAACAGAGTATCATTTTTTATGTTTATATTTTGCTAATCTGTAAACTTCCCTCAATTGCTTATCTTTTGTTTATCATTCATAGTTTGTTCTTATCTTAAATAAATTGCTGTGTCATCTTGAAGTTTGTCTTCTTCTGTTCGGGCGCTTTTTGCCGAGTGGTCTAAGGCGCTGGTTTTAGGCACCAGTCTAAATGAGGCGTGGGTTCGAATCCCACCGCTGCCATTTTTTTTTACTCAAAAATCATTCATTCTGGTTAACAGCCCTGTATATAAAGACATTTCCGAAGTTTTGTATTTCCTAATTTTCTACGTTGCAATATTAAAAGAAAGAATATTTCAAAAGAATATATTTTACCAGGATATTTGACTGGAAGTTGCATAAACAAGGACAATAAAACCTCTAGTTTATTGCTCATTAAAAATGTTGAAATGAACAAAACCGACAAAGAAATAGCTAATAAGTCTAGGTAATTATCATTTTTAGCTTCAATAAAAATGATAATTACCTAGACTTATTAGCTAACGCCATAAAAATATTCTTACAAAACCCCAATCAAAATTAACATTATGTGGAAAATACTAGGAAAATGGCCTTTTCTACAAAAAAAAAAAAGGGTTGGTAATAATAATTATTTAAAAGAAAAAAATATTATAAATTTTTAAAAAGATATTTAATAACCGCACAAACGAGATTTTTTATAAAGATAGCAGAGCGCCATCTATCGGAATAATTATCAACAAAACTTTGATTTTACTTTATTCCTTAGGCTAATTATAACTTATCAGTATTTAAGAAGGTTAAAAAAAAGCATTTTTTTATCGTAGCATTGAAAGTTGTTGATGGCTTACGCCATATCTCGGAAAAAATCTTAATTAATTGTATACTTTTTTTTAATTCAAGGGCGAAGATTAGCAGAAATTTATATTTTAGACTAGCCGAATGACCCGGGCAACGCCTGGGTTTTACCCGATTAAATGTTTTTTATTCAAATACTATTCTTTACAATTATAAATTAGGTCAACTGATATTACCTGCCATCTTCACCGCTAGAGGCGCTGCTTGCGAGCGAAAGGGCAAATTTGCTACGCAATTTGCAAATAACTCGAAGAATATTCGGGATAGAGACCTGAAACTTTCACTATAAGTTTTTCCAGATTCTATTCTATATATACTATTAAAATTTCAGTCAGATTAGTTACGTATTGTGGACGTGTATAGCCGACATAGGAACAAACACACATACATACATATATACACTGACTTTTATATATATAGGGATAGACAATTTAAAACTTTAATTAACACTCAGTCAAAACAATATATGATATCTTAAATAATAAAATATATATATATAAAGAGTGATTTATAAATACATATTTACATATTCGTCAGCCAGGAAGGACCTTGAAAGAATTCTTCTTTATTCCGATAGATGGCGCAAGTCAATCAGCAACTTTTAGTTTCACTATAAGGTGATGTTTTTTTTTTCACTATTGACCATATTTATGGTATCTACTATACTCATGGACAAAACTTAAGGAAGTTGTACCCCTCAGCATGTATATTGGGATTGAGACAATAACTCTGAAAGATATTACAGTGACCTTTATTGAAGACATACGAGATAACCAATATACACTCATGGACAAAACTTAAGGAAGTTGTACCCCTCAGCATGTATATTGGGATTGAGACAATAACTCTGAAAGATATTACAGTGACCTTTATTGAAGACATACGAGATAACCAATATACACTCATGGACAAAACTTAAGGAAGTTGTACCTTTTAGCATGTATATTGGGATTGAGACAATAACTCTGAAAGATATTACAGTGACCTTTATTGAAGACACACGAGATAACCAAGTATGAACAAAATTGGCTCCTTCAAAAAAAAAAAAAAAAAGACGATTGACGACATCAAAGACTTTCAATTTCCCTAAGTTTTGTCTATGAGTGTATTTCATTGTTACCCCTATTTATTCAATGTATACGTTTTAAGGTCACAGTCTGTTCACAAATGTACTTACTTCAAAATAGATTCGATATACTTCTGTTACACTGATATAAAAAGAAAATTGTAAATTCCTATCATACAAGTATCATACTTGCATATTAGCATGTTGTATTCGCCATCTCTTATGAGAAATTCAAACTATTTTTGTCACGTTTGATTCTTTAAAAAATAAATTAAAACAACACTTTCTACTGTCCTTAAGGCAATGATAAAATAATGGGAGGGCCTGGTTCATCAATGGTGAACCCTAGCAGCGGTTTCGGCAGTTTAATCTACTATACCTCTGTAATATTTCATTTTGTTGTCTTGTTTTTATATCGATACTGAATGTTGGAGCTTGGTTCCTGACAATGTTAGCCAGGACTTCCTTTCGCTCCTTCAGCCTCTAGTCTGGTCTCAGGTGATGACGATATGTGGCAGAGCTTATTGATGACTGTACTTTACGAGACCAGACCGGCGGATTGACTACCGAGAATGTTTTCCTTTCGCAAGAATGCGATGTAGCAAGGTGTTTGAATAGAGGAAGGACGCCTCACTCGTTTTAGCTAACTGACTCACTTTATTGAATCTTTCACTCATTTTATATACATATATATTTACATAATTAAAAGAAAGAAAGAAAAATTTACATGATTATAAATCAATGCAGCCTAGCAAGTTATTTACATAACTAGGCGCAAACACTGAATTTAAACTTCATGAAAATGTATTTTAAATGTGAGCTATGGAGAGACATAAACTTTGAGGAAAGTAGAAATATATATGTAAATGGTAGATTGGTATATGTGATGGATTAAACTGGCGAAACCGCTGGGAGGGTTCACCACTGATGAGCCAGCCCCTCCCATTATTTTTATCATTGCAGTAAGGACAGTATTTGCAGTTGTTGCTTTATCTTTAAAAGAATCAAACGAGCCAAAAATTAGTTTGAATTTCTTATATCATTTATAATTACTAACCGGGGGGTCGGTGGAAGGCTCGTTAAACCGTTTGGTTTTCGACCACTAGGACCCGGGTTCGATTCCCGCATTGGACACTTTTTTCTGTTTAAAAAAAAAATTGCTCCAATGGCCCCCGATTCTTGCAAAAGTCCAACCCCACCAGCGAGTGCAAGTAACCAAACGGGGCTCTGGCACATTTGTAAGTGCAAAGTCGAACTGCTTTTCACATGTGTAGACATGTGGTGCACTTACAGTAAAAGCAGTCGCTAACTACCCACCATGATTATCATGGCCTGTACCACGTGTACTAGGGATAAGCAAAAAAAAAATAAAAATAATTACTAACCGAAAGGCCTGGCTTCGCCCGGATTCCAATGAGTGAATGTTCACACACACCCAACCAAATATTTTATATTTGCGGAAGAGCGATTGCTCGAAGCATATTATATATTTATAAATGTATGTAATTCTGCTGTCCTTAAAGCTTATGTCCATAGTTCATCTAAAATACCCATTCCAAGAGTCTACCAACAGTATCACTCTAAAAGAAAGTTCCGAAAATGCAATATAACAGCGGTATGGTAGATTAAACTGGCGAAACCGCTGGGAGGATTCACCACTGATGAGCCAGGCCCTCCCTTTAATTTTTCCATTGCAGTAAGGGCAGTAAAAATTGTTTAATTTCAAAAATAATCTTACGCCTTTAAAATAGTTTTGAATTTTGATAACAGATGGCGCGCAAGTGCATCATTTATGATTGTATTAATACTAACTGAATGGCTTCGCCCGGGTTCATCAGTGGTGAACCCTCCCAGCGGTTTCGCCAGTTTAATCTACCATACCGCTGTTATATTGCATTTTCGGAACTTCCTTTTATAGTGATACTGTTGCTAGACTCTTGGAATGGGTATTTTAGATGAACTATGGACATAAGCTTTGAGGACAGTAGAATTATATACATTTTAGTTAGGGTTGTCTAACCAGTTATATACAAGGTTACTCCAAAAGTTTGTAAATACTTGTAAAAAATGAAATACCAATATTATTCGCCGTTATGTACAAGGTCTTTGTATTATGTATAAAGTAATTGTATTATGTATTATTATGTATTCGCCGTAATAATATTATTCCACAAGTAATAAGAAAAATAACGTTTTAAGAAAAACTTTTGGGACAGCCTTATATTATGGTATAGCTTTAAAAACAGTGTGTGTCATTGAGACAAAAGGAAGTTGTACCTTTTAACGGTCTGGTCGATTAAACTGGCGAAACCGCTGGGAGGGTTAATCACTGATAAGCCAGGCCCTCCCATTTTTTTTTTTAACAAATTGCAGTAACGACAGTAAAATTATTTTATGTGTGAAAGAAATATTCATTTTTTATAGTTTTTATTTCTTTAGATAAGTTTAAATTTTGAAACTGTTATGTCTTCGTGTCTCTCCAATCACCAAACACATGGGCAAATAAGGCTTCTGTTGCCAACACAAGATTATCTTGTCTGGTACAAGACTGACTTAACGTGATGCTACTGGACTGTCGCTCTCTAACAACGGTATTTATATCTTATAAAAACATAACCAACAACTATGCAAAATAGTACAGATACAATAAGTAAATATGTTAATACATAACAGTAACTTCTTTGAAAAATTTCCGAACTTTAAAAAATATATATAGTTATTGCTGTTTTTTAACTAATTTTTCTAAATATACTTCTACTGAGACCAAGAATGGAAAAAAGTTACAAAATTTAAAAATAAAATCTTCCTAGAACATGTAAGATTTACAAAAAAATGAAAATATTTTTTTTATGTTATTAAGGAAGTAATAAAAAAACTCGTCTCTCTCTCTCTCTCTCTCTCTCTTAGAGAAGTTGACCACAGCGTGGAGAGTGCAACTTTTCCCCTATTTTCCTGGAAAACTGTTTTTTTTTATATATATATATATAAAATAGAGAAATAAGAAAAAGGAAATTTCTACAAGTTATCTTTACAAGGTTCTCAGTTCACCATAAAAAAAAATATATATATCTATCTTCTATCTATATATATATAAATCAATGTTTGTATGTCTGTTCGTTTGTATGTTTGTTTGTTTGTATGTCCGGTATACAAATTCGCAGTAGTTCACTAATTCAAACCAAAATTTCCATACATAGGTAAAAGAAATACGGTAAAGACGATAGGCTATTTTAAAAAATATATAAATCAATTATTAAAACTATATATTCAAATATTCTACTTAGCTCACGAACAGCGCCCTCTATCAAAGATTAGATTAAATTATGCTGATGCAAACAAATAGATAATGCTAATAACAAACAATTATATATAAAAAAAATCTTATCTAAATATATATCACTCGGGTAGATATGCATACGGGTCAATCCCGGGGCGAAGCCCGGGTCACCCGTCTAGTATCTAGTCTACTTATATAATTGCCTTATTCTGTCTGTGTGAAGTTCACGGATAGATTTTGGTCAGAATGGATAAAATAAAAAAAGTGTCAAGGGATGGGAATCGAACCCACGACCTTCCGCTTACCGGGCAGATGCCATGACCACTAGGCTACCGTGGACATATTTTTTTGTTCATAAAGTTAATATATGATGCTAATATATATAATAATTGTATAAACGATAAATTTTGTGAATTTTTTTTTGTTTCGATTTTATTGAAACAAAAAACGATATGGTGCCTTTAAAAAATGATCTTTATTACTATGCAGTTTTCTATTTAGTCAATATACCTAAGTTCATGTTGCAAATGTAATTATCTCTATCGATTTAGTAGGTGAAATGCAAAAAAAAAAAAAAAATCAACATGATGAAATCTTTATGAAAATTCTCATTTTTATTTTTATATTTTCAAGACACACACAGTTTGGGCCGGGACGTTTCACAAGAGAGACATCCACGGCGCCAATTTATAATTGTAACGAATAGTATTTTAATTAAAACATTTTAAAAACACACAGTTTGGAACGGGACGTTTCACAAGAGAGACATCCACGGCGCCAATTTATAATTGTAACGAATAGTATTTGAATTAAAACGTTTTTAAAATATATACGCACTCGGGTAAAACCCGGGCGTTGCCCGGGCCATTCGTCTAGTATAATAATAATAATTTTAAAAAAAGGCGTATTTCACCTAAAACCCCAGTTCATATCTATTTAACTACTACGTTTTAAAGTATACATAAAACGTTGCACACATTGTGTCTGACTCTGTGTCACATACACGCTTGTTCGGCGGTACATATACTAAAATTGGAACGATACACGACTTGTTTACTTCTTATATGTCACTTGTATATTTCTTGTCTACTTTTTGTAGGCCTACTTCTTGTCTATTTCTTTTATACTTTTTGCATAGTTTTTCTGGATTTTTTTATTTACATATTTCCTGGCTACTTTTGTCTATGTCTTATATATTTCTTGGCTGCTTCTTGTCTATTTTTGTATAAATCTTGTATACTTCTTGTAATCTATATTAATAAAATGCAAATTTCATAAGTGTTGTTCACTAAAAACTTTCGTTACAATGCATCAATTTCGACCAAATTTTCAACATTTATGTAAAACGAGATGGAGCAGGTTTTGCTTAAC
The DNA here is from genome assembly GCA_030710605.1 of Cordylochernes scorpioides. Classification (NCBI taxonomy): domain Eukaryota; kingdom Metazoa; phylum Arthropoda; class Arachnida; order Pseudoscorpiones; family Chernetidae; genus Cordylochernes; species Cordylochernes scorpioides. The sequence continues at coordinate 4,390,510 of CP092883.1, read as the reverse complement.
ATCAAAATATTTTTCCCTAACATTAACATGCGTAACTTCGCTGTTATCGATTAAATACAAAAAAAATCAACAGAGTTAATTTTATTTATATATAAATACAAAAAAAAAAATTCAGCAATTCATTCAACTCAATCTAAAAAAATATTCAAAACAAGCAATTTTAAGATAACACCATATGTAAAACAGTCGGCCAAGAAAACAACAACGATATTACATCTTTCTCACATATTCACACACAATCTTGATTAATAATTAAAACTAATCTTTAACATTGTTTATTATACTTCATAATATATAATATTCGTTAGGCAAACTTTCACTCGGATAAAACCCGGGCGAAGCCGGGTACACGTCCGCTAGTTTATTTATATACTTGTTTATTTCTTAAGTACACTCAAGGACAAAACTTAAGGAAGTGGAAAGTCTTTGATGTCGCCGGTCGTCTAATTTTTTTAAAAGGAGACAGAGGTTGTTCACATTTGGTTATCTCGTGTATCTTCAATAAAGGTCACTGTAATATCTTTCAGAGTTATTGTCTGAATCCCGATATACATGTTAAAAGGTACAACTTCCTTAAGTTTTGTCCATGAGTGTATATTGGTTATCTCGTGTGTCTTCAATAAAGGTCACTGTAATATCTTTCAGAGTTATTGTCTGAATCCCGATATACATGTTAAAAGGTACAACTTCCTTAAGTTTTGTCCATGAGTGTATATTGGTTATCTCGTGTGTCTTCAATAAAGGTCACTGTAATATCTTTCAGAGTTATTGTCTGAATCCCGATATACATGTTAAAAGGTACAACTTCCTTAAGTTTTGTCCATGAGTGTATATTGGTTATCTCGTGTATCTTCAATAAAGGTCACTGTAATATATTTCAGAGTTATTGTCTGAATCCCGATATACATGCTGAAAGGTACAACTTCCTTATGTTTTGTCCATGAGTGTCTATTGGTGATCTCGTGTGTCTTCAATAAAGGTCACTGTAATATCTTTCAGAGTTATTGTCTCAATCCCGATATACATGCTGAAAGGTACAACTTCCTTAAGTTTTGTCCATGAGTGTATATTGGTTATCTCGTGTGTCTTCAATAAAGGTCACTGTAACATATTTCAGAGTTATTGTCTGAATCCCGATATACATGTTAAAAGGTACAACTTCCTCAAGTTTTGTCCGTGAGTGTATTTTCTGCCTATTTGTCAATAATTTTTACATACTTTTTTACATACCTATTTACATACTTATTTACATACCTATTTACATACTTATTTACATATTGATTTACATACTTAGTTACATACTTATTTACATACTTACCGCCTATTCTAGACTAGACACACTATGTAAGGTTGTGCCATGACGTTAACACGGCATCACATTGCTAATCAGAAGACTTACAGAGGTTGGAGAATCCTGGAAATATATTTTTAAAAAAGAGTTGAAGAGGTCTACAGAAATCTAGCTACAGGGTGTACGGAGGTCCGATGGTATCTCTCAGTCAATTTCCACACAGACCACTGACAGATTGATCGCTCCAATTAATGGCGCAATGACACGGGTCAAGAGTCCCATTTTATTTTTATTATTTTTTTTTCAAATCGTTGATAAGGTTTTTTGTTCCATTTTCCATTCACAGACACAATACGAAACTTTCTCCTTGAAGACCTCAATCTCTTTCTCGTTTTTTTTTTCTTTCCTCACACTATAGATATTTAGCTATTTCTTATAGATCAAATATATAATCATAGACAAAATTTAAGGAAGTGGAAAGTCTTTGATGTCGTCAGTCGTCTTTTTTTTTAAGGACCCCTGAATTTTGTTCATACTTGGTTATCTCGTGTGTCTTCAATAAAGGTCACTGTAATATCTTTCAGAGTTATTATCTGAATCCTGATATACATGGTAAAAGGTACAACTTCCTTAAGTTTTGTCCATGAGTGTATATTGGTTATCTCGTGTGTCTTCAATAAAGGTCACTGTAATATCTTTCAGAGTTATTGTCTCAATCCTGATATACATGCTAAAAGGTACAACTTCCTTAAGTTTTGTCCATGAGTGTATATTGGTTATCTCGTGTGTCTTCAATAAAGGTCACTGTAATATCTTTCAGAGTTATTGTCTCAATCCCGATATACATGGTAAAAGGTACAACTTCCTTAAGTTTTGTCCATGAGTGTATATTGGTTATCTCGTGTGTCTTCAATAAAGGTCACTGTAATATCTTTCAGAGTTATTCTCTCAATCCCGATATACATGCTGAAAGGTACAACTTCCTTAAGTTTTGTCCATGAGTGTATATTGGTTATCTCGTGTGTCTTCAATAAAGGTCACTGTAATATCTTTCAGAGTTATTGTCTGAATCCCGATATACATGGTAAAAGGTACAACTTCCTTAAGTTTTGTCCATGAGTGTATATTGGTTATCTCGTGTGTCTTCAATAAAGGTCACTGTAATATCTTTCAGAGTTATTCTCTCAATCCCGATATACATGCTGAAAGGTACAACTTCCTTAAGTTTTGTCCATGAGTGTATATTGGTTATCTCGTGTGTCTTCAATAAAGGTCACTGTAATATCTTTCAGAGTTATTCTCTCAATCCCGATATACATGCTGAAAGGTACAACTTCCTTAAGTTTTGTCCATGAGTGTATATTGGTTATCTCGTGTGTCTTCAATAAAGGTCACTGTAATATCTTTCAGAGTTATTCTCTCAATCCCGATATACATGCTGAAAGGTACAACTTCCTTAAGTTTTGTCCATGAGTGTATATTGGTTATCTCGTACCTTCATATCATATCAAGTACAGTTAAAATGTAATGTAGGTTGAACTTGAATATTGTTACGACGCTCTTCAGCTTCGTTGTTTACGTACAAGACTTCTAAATAACAAGGAGTCAGTTCTATGTAGAGACAGTAGCTGTCAGTAGAATGAAGGATGTCTCCACCACCAGAAGGATCTTCCACAGCTGTTCTCTGACATCCAGGATCACGGCCATACTCCTGGAGTACAACTTGTCTCTCACACCGCTGATGTGACTGTCTGTTCTCTCCCCACACTGGAACACCGTCCTGTTCCCCTCACACATCCCCCCGCAGCTAGACTCCATCCAGCTTTCCCCAACTTCACTCTGAGATCTTGATTAGCTTGTCCTACATGGGATTATTACAGTATTGTAAGCGAAGTATTAATTTTTTTTTTTAATTGAGCAATCCATAAATACATCTTTAATTTAAAAGGCATATATTGGATCAAAATATCATTTTGAATCATCAAATGATTGAATTATCAAATGATATTTTGATCCAATATATGCCTTTTTAATTAAAGATTTATTATTTTATGTATAGATTATTTAATTTTGATGTTAATATATTTTATTACTCTGCGGTAACTCCCTTCACATTACTTCTCATGTATTTTATCTATCTTAGTTTGTACTTGTGCCTTAAATAAATTGCTGTGTCATCCTGAAGTTTGTCTTTCCTAATTTTATACGTTACAATATTAAATTCTGGATTTTTTGTATCACGCGCTAGCGTGTTATAGGCGTCTGAGTCAAGTCTCATAATCACACGCTGACCTGTAGTCGGCAGTGAAAGAGTTAAGTAGGGTCATATACGGATTTGCATAATAAATTGGAAAATCAGCCTAGTGCATAGGTTACAAAACGTTTTAACAGCCTCCACCCCTTTGTAAAAAAAAAAAATGTTTCAACACCAATTCTGATAAACCCGGAAAACCTATTTACATAATAGATTTGAATATTTAACAGGAAACTTATGAATTGCATTAGATATTGAAATAAAAACCTGTAAAATTTTACCCAATAAATGACACACAGAGCGCTATAGAAATTTCTGAAGAAATCATTAGAAATTTCTATATAGTTTCGTGTAGCTTTTTTAAATAACAATACATAAAAAATGGTTTATTGAATCTAAGCCTAAAATATAAGTTTATATGTATATATGGAGACAACAAATATGTAATTTATAAAATTCAAAAAGGTAAAAAAAGAGAAATATAATAAATATTACGGTCGATAAAAATGGTGAAGCAACACCAGGTTATGGACAAATTTGCATATATTGCAACATACAATTTTATTACCGAGGTTTTTTATTTCATTTTGATGGATATTTTTAGGAAATAATGAGCTGACGTTATTTTATATAACTCAAGTTGAAGATTTACCAACCTTTAACAAAAATGTGAAAAAAATGTTACAAAAGTGATTTTGTACCGGTATTATTACAACGCACCATGGAAATTTTAAGGGATTTTTATCAAAAAATTGGAGCGGTTGAAGACTCTAGCTGTCATTGTGGCAACGAATTCCAGGACTCGAGACACCTACTGCTGGAATGCCCACTCTTCTTCACCGCTAGACAACAGACAATGTTGTAGATCTATATCAATTTGTAAATAGCAGAGATAATTATCATAAGTTTAACTATTTTTGTAAATATATTTATGATTATCTTTCAAACCTGAAAGGTTCAGGTTCCTAATATATATTATTGTTTTTCTTTTTAAATTTTTGATTACTTTCTTGTATAATATGCTTATAACTGTTTCTGCTTAAAAAAATGTAAATCGACGCAATTATCCCTAGCCGGGATATCGCGTTTTGTGTGTTGAAATAAAGAATACCGGTATTAGGTGGATAAACTATGAAGAAGATTGATTAATCATGAAATTTGACTAATTCTGGAATAATTTTAAAAAAATCAACGAATAGTTGATATTTATTCCGATAAATGGCGCAAGCAATCATCAACTTTTTACTTTATCAAAAAGTTTATTATTATTTACATATTTCGGACTCGCGATAAACTGTAAACCAACTAAAAGGCGTTCTATTGACTTTCATTTTCTGACTTTGAACACGTGTTGTGGGGGAAACTCGGCCAATTGATCAAAGTACAAAATGGCGTCTTCCATTAACTTGGCAGACGACTTCCTTCCGGGTGACCAAATCGTCAGTTTCTCTCTCTGTGACCTTCAGTGGGGATATGTAATACTGCCAATTGATTGGTGGATTAGTCTACTGTGACCTCCACCGCATTCTGATCTACCCCCTAACATATATACGATCTAACAACATCAATATGTTGAATTTGCATAGATTTGTATAGACAATGTTGCATATTTCCGTATAGCATGTTGAGTAGATACGTGTACTAGTGTTGAATATACCGGTTACTATTTTGTCTATTTCAGAATATAAAGTTGCATAAACAATACGCAGTGTTGAACCAGTGTTACACACAAAATGTTGCATAGATCAATATATAATGTTGCATATCTCCCCATAGTAAGTTGTATATATCAATATATGTATAATTTTGTATATAATAAGCTGTATAGTCATATACAGTCTACTCTCGTTATAACGCCACTCGATATAACGCCACCCTCGCCTTACGCCGCTTTTTCGTTTTGTCCCAATCGACATCAATGTATTTTTCTCGATATAACACCACTCCCTCGCTGTTCGCCTTCCGCCGCTGATTTTTCGTATCCCAAGTAGCAAAAACCACTCGTTATAGCACCGCTCACAACGTCCCTCACCCCCCGCTCCCCTTTTCCTGTCTGCATAGTTTCCGCCAGCGGCACCGGACTTTGTTTGCTGTTGACACAACAGATAACAGATTGTGTGAACAGCCAGCAGACCCTTTTCCTGCTTGTGCCTGGGACATACACAGTCGCTTCATCCTTTGCTAAAGTCAACACAACAACCTTATTGTCGTATCATGAGTTCCCAAAAGCGTAAACGTGATTCGATCACCATTGAAAAGAAGAAGGAGATATGCCAGTTGGCAAGAAATAACCCTACGATGTCGAAGAATGAGATTGGAGAGCGTTTCTCACTTCCACGAACAACTGTCCGTGATATTCTCACTCAGGCTGAGAAGTGGAAAAATTATACTGTTGGTTCTTCAAAGAGACAAAGAGTCGGAAAATTTAGTGGCTTGGAAGACGCTCTCTTCAACTGGTTTACCCAAAAGCGTGCCAATAATATTATTATTACTGATGACCTCCTAAGAGAAAAGGCAAAATAACTTGGTGAGCAGTTGGACGTACCAGAAAATTTCGCGTACAGCAGTGGGTGGCTGCAGCGATTTAAATTTCTGTGGGGAAGGCGCATCGATTTCTCCAGCTATCATTGATGAACACCTTACAAATTTGAACAGTATACTGGCGATATGACCCAGCCAACATATACAATGCAGACGAAACAGGATTATTTTTTCAACAAATTCCTGACCGAACACTTGCTCACAAAGATGAAAACTGCCGTGGTGTCAAAAGGATGAAGCAACGAATCACTGTTCTACTGTGCTGCAACTCTACTGGAACAGACAAGCGGCGATTGCTGATTATTGGAAAATCGGCAAAGCCTCGATGCTTCAGAAACTTTAGCCCACACTTCTACTGCACTTACACATCTAACAGCAAAGCATGGATGCCCTCTAGCATCTTTCAAGAATGGCTACTGCAGTTCAACAAGCAGCTTGTCTCTGAAGGACGTCGTATCCTACTGTTGTTAGATAACGTCTCACTGCGTCCCTAACGATGGTCTCAGCAACATGAAGATACACTTCCTTCCACCAAATATGACTGCCAGTCTGCAACCACTGGATAGTGGCATCATCAAAAGTTTCAAGGCTCAATATCGCAAGCTTCAACTCCATAAAATGGTGGAATTGGCGGATGCCCATCTACCCACAAAATTACGTCTGGATTACGCTGTGCGCTATTGTAAAATGGCTTGGGATTCTGTGAGCCCTGATTCCATCAGCAACTGCTGGAATCACACAGGCATTCGCTTCACTTCTACTGCTGCAGTTAAGCCTCTTAATTATGGAAATCTGATTGATCGCATTCGCGACATCTTCGCTATTACACCAGAGAATTTGATGACTGAAAGGGAGTTTAAACTGGTTGATGATTCCCAGGAGGCGGAAATGAAGCTAACAGATGACAATTTGCTAGTGTCCACTGTTACAGCGAAAGAAGAACTTGGCGAGGATGATGATACAACAGTGACCCAGCGCCTACCATCGTTAAGGGAAGCCAGAGCAGCTGCTGAGACAGTTTTGTTGTTTCTTGAGCACTCCAAGAGAGCAACATCTGACGACGTCAATCTATCTGCGGATTTGTTACGCCGTGTCTATGCCATAAGTGAGGGAGAGAAAACACAAGTTGTGATCACAGACTTCTTCTTACTTTTTATGAATAAATTATAAATTAATGCTTTCTATTTATCATATTAATTAATTGATGCCGGCATTCTATATATTGACTTAAAGTATAAATTGGTATTAGTAATTGTTATAAATAATTTATTGGATCTTTAAAATTCACATTTTAAACGTGTTCGATACAACGCCACCCTCGCCTTACGCCGCTTTTTTGCAAAATCCGGATGGTGGCGCTATAACGAGAGTAGACTGTATATAATTTTGCATATCTTCCCTATAGTAAGTTGCATAGGTATATTATAATGTGGATATCTCCCCTATAGAGAGTAAGTTGCATAGATATATTTATAATGATGCATATCTCCTCATTGTAAGTTGCATAAGTCGATATATAATGTTGCATATCTCCCCATAGTAAGCTGCATAGGTCGATATATAATGTTGCATATCTCCCCATAGTAAGTTGCATAGGTCGATATATATTGTTGCATATCTCCCCATAGTAAGTTGCATAGGTCGATATATAATGTTGCATATCTCCCCATAGTAAGTTGCATAGGTCGATATATAATGTTGCATATCTCCCCATAGTAAGTTGCATAGGTCGATATATAATGTTGCATATCTCCCCATAGTAAGTTGCATAGGTCGATATATAATGTTGCATATCTCCCCATAGTAAGTTGCATAGGTCGATATATATTGTTGCATATCTCTCCATAGTAAGTTGCATAGGTCGATATATAATGTTGCATATCTCCCCATAGTAAGTTGCATAGGTCGATATATAATGTTGCATATCTCCCCATAGTAAGTTGCATAGGTCGATTTATAATGTTGCATATCTCCCCATAGTAAGTTGCACAGGTCGATATATAATGTTGCATATATAATACACAGCATCCATAAAAATAAGAAATTTGATATAAAGACTTGGTTACCAGAACTTGTAACATAATATCAAAGAAATATAAATCAGCTCGAATCTAATGCGTTTTGTAGTTTGTGTTCTTGCCGCTAGGCGGTGCTGGGGCTGCTGTCCGCCCCACAATTTCGTCGATTAGCCTGGTTCCCGGCATGCCTTACTCCACCGACCTGATTGGTCATTAGATGTGACGTAATGGCACTGCTGAGTAACGGTAAATTCCCCCGTTTTTTTTTTATTTCAAGTTGGAAAAAAATTTGGGGAAGTTTTCATTCGCATTGTTCATTGTCCAAACATGACATTTGAAACATCGCTAACTTTTTTTTGTGTAGTTTATTAGGTCAAAGACATCTAATTAGATGGATGAACGTTGTATGATTGCTGTCTCCATCTATCGGAATAAATCTTTTGATATGGAGTTATTGATAACTTATTCTCCTGAAATATTTTTACCTTTGAGCTCAAAAAGAAAAATATTTCGAAAGCTCCTCTCTTCATCATATAAATAGAATATGTATATATGTATAGCGTTAAAAAAAAAGAAATTGTACTGGGATAAGGTTGATACAAGAAAGACATCTTCTCTTGATCGTGCAACTAAAAATTGATGATGGCTTGCGCCATCTGTCGGAATAATTATCAACTAATTGTTGATTTTTTTAAAAATTATTCCATAATTGACTAAATATACACCTATCCCCCGATTTACACGGTAGATACGTTCCTGAGAAAAACGTGTAAATTTTCGATTTCGAGAAATACAGACACAGTGTGCGTGTGCAGCAAGTCAGCACATAAGCTCGGGATTCCTCGTGAGATGTGTACACAGCGCATGTGTTCAATCACAGTAGCATTTAGTATAGTGCGATGAAGACCAAGATGAAGACCAAACCGTAGACCACCTCCTCTTCACTTGCCCAATCTTCCAATACCAAAGATTCCAAACAGCCACTCTCCTAGGTATCACCAACATATGTCCAGCATCCCTAGAAAATCTCCCAAGAAAGAAATCTGCCTGGCGACACCTCATTAATTGGACTTCCACTGGCATTGTATATAAATCCAAGAAGACTTAGGTCAGAAGGACATCCCGGGTAGTTGGCGACTTCTGTACGCTCCAGGAACCTGGGTTACTTAAATAAATAATAATATAGTGCGATAAAAACAAACAAAAAAATATTTGGAAAACCGTGTAAAAGCGAAAACGTGTATAACAAGTACCGTGTAAATCGGGGGATAGGTGTATATTTTCTGAGGTTTCCCGATCAGGAAATTCATTTTTTTCTTGATTTATCCACCTGATCCAAGTACAATTTCACTTTTGTTTTCACCAGGTTATATATTAGATAGTAAAATACATATATTGTATTGAATAAAAGATTTATTTGCTAATATTTCGGTTGGGTGAACGCCAACCTTTATCGAGGCATTACAAATTTGTATACATAAACTCAGCGCCGTATAGTGTTAACACTATGAGTTTGTATATGCAAAATTGTAATGCCTTGATAAAGGTTTGCGTTCAGACAGTCGAAATATTGGCAAATAAATCTTTTATTCAATCCAATATATGCTTTTTTATTATCTAATGATTTAAGTATGGATTGCTCTATTTTCACATGGTTATATATATATACTAGCCGAATGACCCGGGCAACTCCAACACAATAGTTACAAAAACCAAAAAGCGAGTGGGGGGGGGGCAAAGGTGGCGTGATCGTAGCCAACCAATAGGAGAGCGCCATTCCAAAAAAAAAAAGCAAACGGTGACAGAGATGAAGAATTATTAAGAACGCATGACGCTCGTAACTGTATATAGAATATACAAGGTGTGTCCAATAAATAATGAGACTGGTCAAAAATAAAGAAACAATAGAATGATTTTAAAAAAATTATTATTATTTTTCAAAATATAGTCCCCTCCCGTATCTATACATAATTTCCATCTCTTCTCCCATGATTTAAAACATTTAGAAAAGGTATCTTTCGGGATGTTCTTCAAGACCTTTTTTTGAATCCGCTATGATGGACTCTCTAGTGTCAAATCTCCTTCCTTTTTGAGCCATTTTGAGTTTTGGAAAGAGAAAAAAATCATTTGGAGCTAGGTCTGGGGAATAGGGAGGTTGTTGAAGTATTTGGATGCCGTGTTTAGCCAAATAAGTCAGTACAGATGTAGCGGTGTGTGGTGGTGCATTATCATGATGGATAATCCAATTTTTGGAACTCCACATTTCACTTCTTTTCAGACGAATTGATTCAAGTACACGTCTCATAATGTTTAAATAAGACTCCTTATTTATTGTTTGACCTTCCTCTAGATATTCATAATGCACAATTCCCTTTATGTCAAAGAATGTGACCAATAAGACTTTGTTTTTTGACTTTCAAAGTCGGGATTTCTTCGTTCTTGGTTCATCTTTTCCTTTCCACTCCATGGATTGGCGTTTTGTTTCCGGGTCATACCCGTAAATTCATGTCTCGTCTCCAGTTATTACTTTTTCCTTCCAATTAGGGTTTTCTTACACCATTTCAAGCATTTTTTTGGCAACTTCAAAGCGATTCTCCTTTTGTTGGATTGTGAGCATTTTAGGGACAAATTTTGAAGGTGTCTTCTTTAACTGCAAGTCTTATTTAATTATCGATCCAACTAATGATTTTGATATCCCTGTTTCTTCCTCAAGGTTCCGTAACCCTATTGGTGGATTTTCTTTTATCAAATTTGAAATTTGGCTCACCTTTTCAGGGTTTCTGTTCAGAATTGGACGTCCAACACGTTTCTCATCTTTCACCGATTCCATTCCATTTTTAAATCGTGAAAACCATCTAAATATGGTGGGCTTATTTACATTTTCATTTCCAAATGCCAATTTAAACAAATCTAAAGTTTCTGAAGCCGATTTCCCAATTTTGTAGCAAAATTTAATACAAATTCGTTGTTCGAATTTTTTATCCATTACAAATTAGAAATTTTTATGCAAGGCGTTCTTTTTACAAGCTTACAATTTATCGAATGCGCGCGCAATCACGTGATGTGATATACCGCAGTGTAGCTGAAGCTTTCTATTTTTTTAATAGACTTTTTAAAAAAATTATAATTTCATTTTTTCTTTGTTTTTGACCAGTTTCATTATTTATTAGACATCCCTTGTATGTTGTACACATGTTGTAAGATAAGATGGATAGAAACTGGGGACAACACCAGTGGTATCTAT
>CP092883.1:4302243-4379062 GCA_030710605.1 Cordylochernes scorpioides | reverse complement strand
GTTCAAGTTAGATAAAATTAAAGCTTCCTTACTTTATATTCTGAGGCCAGGATTGTTTGATAACTCCAAGAAAGTGAGAGTTGATTTAAATGTTCTATAATTAAAAACGGTCTCTTTTACGGTGACTATTGGATGTTTTATTTCTTGAATCTGTCCATATGTAAATATCTCAATAGAAAAAAACAATGTTAAATTCATAAATAAGTTAAAACAAAGCATCTAGGGCTGCGTATCTTTTATTTCATAATTATAACACAAGTTTTCGGGCTCATACGCCCATCTACAGGAGTTAATAAACGACCAACCATCTAATCTGAGATTACATTTTATATATGTAGCTATTATTTTGCATATTGGCCTGATTGAATAATTAACATATTTAGATTTACATATAGGTTGCATAATTTGGGAAATATAATCAACATATATAGTCACGACCGTCTTTCCTCAATTCCTCATCGCTGTCACGGATGCGCGCGCATCATCATTATGATCATTATCATTATCTAATGATAATAATAATAATAATAATTATTATTATTATTATTTTATTATTTTATTATCAACATATATAGTCAAGACCGTCTTTCCTCAATTCCTCATCGCTGTCAGGGATGCGCGCGCATCATCATTATGATCATTATCTTCTATAGAAGCTTCTATCTTTATAATTATGTATATTTACAAAAAGTCAATTCGCTCGCGCCTCTAGCGGTGAAAATGAGGGGTAATACCAGCTGACCTAATGTACATGTAAAGTTTGGAGCGGGACGTTTCACAAGAGTGACATCCACGGCTCCAATTTATAATTGTAACAAATATTATTTGAATAAAAACATTCAATCGGGTAAAACACGGGCGTTGCCCGGGTCATTCGGCTAGTAGTTTTATAATTATGAAATAAAAGATACGCAGCCCTAGATGCTTTGTTTTAACTTACATATGTAAATATGTTTGGTGTCTGGTTTATTAGCTAGCTGATTGGTTGTTTCTATTATCATGTGACCTCAATTAGCCAATCAGCGATGAATCCATTATCCAATCAACGGAGAGTGTTTCGTTAGCTCAGAGGTTGTTTCGAACGACGATTTTTTTTAATATTAAATATAAGATTGTGGCTTCGATTCTAGGAAGTTATTTATTTTTTAAAAATATAATTTCAAATACAGTAGAACCTCCCTGTAAAGGACAACACCTAATTGCATAGCCAAAGTGTCCTTTAGGGAGAGGTGTCCTCTTACCGGAGAGTTGATAAATTGTAAAAATGGTAATTTTTGTAAATGAAAACTGTCCTTTGTAGAGAGGTGTCCACTAAAGGGAGAGAGGTTCTACTGTATTTTAATTTTGATCATTTTATTTGGACTATATATTTTTTTAATATTAAAAATGGCATATCCTGACCAGGAGCACATGTGCTTTACAGAAGGCAGAGCGCCATCTGGTGGAACAGAAATCAACTAAACATTGATTTAGCCTGTTCCCTGATATTTGGCCAACCCAATTTCTTGATAAATCATGGCTTTTCTTGATTTATCAAGAAATTGGGTTGGCCAAATATCAGGGAACAGGCTAAATCAATGTTTAGTTGATTTCTGTTCCACCAGATGGCGCTCTGCCTTCTGTAAAGCACATGTGCTCCTGGTCAGGATATGCCATTTTTAATATTGATTTCAACACCTGATCTTTTTATCTTTTATTTTTTCTTTCGTTTTTTAAAATATTTTTAAGAACAAATTAATTTGAGGTTGTATTTAGGGGGGGTCGCATTTTTACGAAACATTTTAAATCTTTGTATTAGAGGACAACTTGGTCTCCTTATTTTGTAATAATGACACATGTTAGGGAATGGTCTGATTATATGACGTCGACATATTTTTAGATTTAATTCTTCTCGGACTGTCCCATCGCTTGTGAAACCCTGATTTACCTCTTCTCTATATGCATATAGGTAAATAGGTATGCATATATGAATATAGGTATGCATATAGGTAAATAGGTGTGCATATATATATAAAGGCATCTCCTTATCGTGCAACTGAAAGTTGCTGATGGCTTGCGCCATCTATCGGAATAAATATCAACTATTCTCTTTGATTTTTAATTATTCCAGAATTGGCCAAATACCAATTCTTGATTAATCAAGAAAAAATCTAACCACGGACGCGTTTCGGGCTGTTGGCCCTCATCATCGTGGTGCAAGCTTTCAGTTGCACGATAAGGAGATGCCTTTTTTTCATAATTATGCACCTTATCCTAGTACAATATCACATTTGTACTATTTTTTTCATATGTATATATGAATGCATATATGAATATAGGTATGCATATACGTATATAGATATGCATATAGGTAAATAGGTATGCATATATGACGACATAATCGAGACATATGTAAACCAGAACGCCAAATTCCTTGTAGGTGACACCCAGGTAACCGATGTGATGAAATGATGTCGCTAAGGGAGAAAGTGTGCGCACATCGAGGAAAACTGGGCAACCACGCGCAGCCCACTTCCGCGGGCATTGCCCCCAGTTCTTCCATAGTGGGGAGTGCTGCCATCTATTGACGGAATACCGAACTAAATTTCCCGGGGAAAATCTATATTATTAATTATATTGAAAAAAGACATATACTGATCGCGTAACTAAAAAGTTTCTGATGGCTTGCGCCATCTATCGGAATAAATATAAACTATTTGTTGATTTGTATTCTATCCAGAATTGGCTAAATGCAACTGATATATAGCTAGCAATAAATATGTATATATATGTTTCTATGAAAATGTTAAGACACAGGTTATCATCATCCCTTTTTGATTTGTTTTTGTCACTTTGGCAGTTCGCAAATAAACAACAAAATATGTATCAGACATTATAAAGACAATAAAGATTTTCTGATAATAAGAATGTACAAAGATATTGCAGCAACAATACCAGAATTTCACATAAAAATTTATTAAAAATATAAATATATCATTTGCATATTATACTGTATGGTGTTATAGAGCAGGCTTTATTGCACGCCATCTATGTATATTAAATGGAACTATTAAACACAGATTTTTATTTTATTCTTTTTAAATACTACTTCCAACTGTCCTTACTGCAATGAAGCAATTAGAGCTATACTATTGTATTATATTGCATTACAGAATCGTCCAATACAGTATTAGATCTCTAAAATCCGGTATTTTTTGGCTTATCCCTAGTACATGTGGTACAGGCCATGATAATCATGGTGGGTAGTTAGCGACTGCTTTTACTGTAAGCGCACAACATGTCTACACATGTGAAAAGCAGTTCGACTTTGCACTTACAAATGTGTCAGAGCCCCGTTTGGTTACTTGCACTCGCTGGTGGGGTTGGACTTTTGAAAGAATCGGGGGCCATTGGAGCATTTTTTTTAACAGAAAAAGTGTCCAATGCGGGAAACCCGGGTCGTAGTGGTCGAAAATCCGGTATGGTGGTTTAAACTGCCGAAACCGCTGGTTCATCACTGTTATATACACTTAAATTTTAAAATAAAACTACAAACTTTCGCAATAAGTTTCTTTTATTATCCAAATATATTATTATCCATATTAGGGTATCAAGCTTGTAAAGCTTGAGACTTGACAATAAGGCACAATTTGGATTATAATAAAAGAAACTTATTGCGAAAGGTTGTAGTTTTATTTTAAAATTTGTAGCGCAATTTTTTCGTTTACTTCAAATACACTTAAATACATACATTTTCTACTTATCTATAGTACACGTAGTATAGGCCATGATAATCATGGTGGGTAATTAGCAACTGCTTTTACTATAAGTACATCATATGTCTACAAATGTCTTCTTCTTCTTTCTTATCTCCACTCAATCATATTAGGGTATCAAGCTTGACACTTGACAATAAGGCACAATTTGGATTATAGATTATACTCGCCTGTTCAGTGATACGCTAACCATGACGTATGCACAAAGGAACGTGTGACCATTGTACATGTGTCGGACCAGGAGGCTGTTGTTGGGTGCTGTGCTGCCTGGAGTATAGGAGCTCCATCTATTATTTCTTCCTGTGGTGAATCTGTATGAGACCGGTGGTCTTAATAAAGCTTTATGTGTGTGAATATAGATTATAAACACAAGGTAACAAGACCAAATCCAAATAAATAAATAAATAGTGTGTGATGTAACAGCGTTGTTACCGAAATGTCACACACAATTTATTTATTTGGATTTGGTCTTATTACCTTGTGCTTGAGACTTTGCAACCATCATGACTGGGTGAAGTAGAATGTCTTTGTCATCAAGACTGGGAGCACTACTCAGTGACAGGCCGACTTAGCTCCAAAAGAAATGGCCGCTTCTGACATGAGTAACAGACGCCATGTGCAGCCGCTCCTAACATGGAGTACAAATGCTGCTCATCCTGTATCCCTGGAGCCCTTACAGGGTACTATCAGCCAGGCCAGCTGAGCCCAGGTTTTTTAGTGAGCTTGTTACTGCTCCCCCTCCTCCTTTTTCATCCGGGCTTGGGACCGGCAAAGTGGGAACACTACACATGTAGAAAGTGGATGTTTGCACTTACAAGTGTCAGTGTGAAAGAATCAGAGAGGTCTTTGATTCTTCAGAAAAAAGTGCCTAATGGAGGATTGGATCTCAGGTTGTATCTACCGTGGACACCACTCCTACCTCTGGGGAATGTTGTACTGTATTTGATAGTTTGTAAATCCTCAATGACACCGTGATTTGACAGCTGACTTCAGTAGAACTACCTCTGTAAAGGACAACACCTAGTTACAGAGCTAAACTGACCTTTATAGAGAGGTGTTCTTTTACTGGAGCGTTGCTAAATACAGTAGAACTAACGCTGTAAAGGACAACACTTAGTTACAGAGACAAAGTGTCCTTTACAGAGAGGTGTCCTCTTACTGGAGAATTGCTAAATACAATAGAACTACCTCCCTGTAAAGAACAACACCTAGTTACAGAACCAAACTGACTTTTAGAGAGAGGTGTCCTTTTACTGGAGCATTGCTAAATACAGTAGAACTACCTCTCTGTAAAGGACAGCACCTAGTTACAGAGACAAAGTGTCCTTATGGGAGATATGTCCTCTTACTGGAGAATTGCTAAATACAGTAGAACTACCTCTCTGTAAAGGACAACACCAAGTTACAGAGACAAAGTGTCCTTTAGGGAGAGGTGTCCTCTTACTGGAGAGTTTATAATTAGTAAAATAGGCCGTTTTGGTGATGAAAACTTGCATTTATATAGAGGTGTCTTCTTACTAGAGAGTTGCTAATTAATAAAAATGGCCATTTAGGAGAAGAAAACTGTCTTTTGTAGAGAGGTATTCTCTAGAGAAGGTGTTCGCTTATATAGGTCCTGCTGTAATAAGAATAAAAGATTAAAAAAAAAAGAAGTTATTTCTTATCCCCAAAGATTACACAAATGAGTTCACGCTCTTCGAACTGTTTCTTCTTCTTCTTCTTTCTTATCTCCACTCAATCATATTAGGGTATCAAGTTTTGACCCTTGATGGTGTCTGTTTGACAACCATCATGACTGGGTCAAGAATAATGCATTTGCCTTTGTCATTAAGACTGGGAGCACTACTCAGTGGCAGGCCGACTTAGCTCCAAAAGAAATGGCCGCCTCTGACCTGAGGAACAGACGGCATGTGCAGCCACTCCTAACATGGAGTACAAATGCTGCTCATCCTGTATCCCTGGATTAGGAGTCCTTACAGGGTACTATCAGCCGGGCCAGCTGAGCCCAGGTTTTTTAGTGAGCTTGTTACTGCTCCCCCTCCTCCTTTTTCATCCGGGCTTGGGACCGGCAAAGGCGGAGCTGTTTGATGATAAGTAGCGGCCTCTCCCAAAGGTCCTGTTTAGTACATCTAATGCAATGTGTTCTGGAGCTGCAGGTGCCAAGCTACATTTTGGAGAAGTGGGGTAGATTTTTATGTTCTATCTTCAATGGCTTGAGATGACCTGTTCTGTTGTTTCTTATCCCCTTGTGTAAAGATTATATAAATTCCATGAATTCATGCTTCTCAAACTGTTTGATGATAAGCAGCGGCCTCTCTCAAAGGTCCTTAATCTCGTGGAATGGGGTGTATAGGGCTGCAGCTTTCATTGATCATGGTACCATGATCCAGGCATACTTTGTCCTGTTCTAAATCTTTTGTTGTTTGATCTGCCTGAGGTAAGTTTATAATATTATTTCATAAAGGGATCCTCTCTTTCTTATCTCCAACTGGGTGAAGTAGAATGTCATTAAGACTGGGAGCATTACTCAGTAGCAGGCCACTGACTTAGCTCCAATATGTCTGACATGAGGAACAGACACCATGTACAGCCACTCCTAACATGGAGTACATCCTGTATCCCTGGAGCCCTTACAAGGTACTATCAGCATGACTGGGTGAAGTAGAATGTCATTAAGACTGGGAGCACTACTCAGTAGCAGGCCACTGACTTAGCTCCAATATGTCTGACATGAGGAACAGACACCATGTACAGCCACTCCTAACATGGAGTACATCCTGTATCCCTGGAGTCCTTACAGGGTACTATCAGCCGGGCCAGCTGAACCCAGGTTTTTTAGCAAGCTCATTACTGCTCCCCCTCTTCCGTCCAGACTTGGGACATCCTGGCAAAGGTGAAGTTTGGGGATCCCTTGAAAGCTTGTAACTTAGAAATAAGTAAAACTTTGATATAAATTTGACATTCCAACTGTATCAAGTTGTAAAGGACTGGGGTACTTCTTGTTTTTATAAAATATAATTAAACCTCGGTGTAACACCATTTGTCAATATATATTACCACATTAGCTATCTTTAACCATTTCCCTGCCAGACTTCTAAACATAAACTATTATCCAGTCCAGCTACCCATGTTCCAGGTTTTCTTGATAAGTACAGTAGAACCTCCATGAGAGGACACCTCTCTACAAAAGAAATGTTTTCACCTCCAAAAATTACTTTTTTTACTATTTAGCAACTCTCTGGTAAGAGGACACCTCTCACTAAAGGTTTGGCTCTGTAATTAGGTGTTGTCCTTTACAGAGAGGTAGTTCTACTGTACAAGAATCTATTTATAAAACCTCAAAATCGGTCAATTTCAACTAGTTAACACTATTTCCAATATATATATATATTTTTTTTTGCTTATCCTTAGTACACGTGGTACAGGCCATGATAATCATGGTGGATAGTTAGCGACTGCTTTTTCTGTAAGCGCACCACATGTCTACACATGTGAAAAGCAGTTCGACTTTGCACTTACAAATGTGCCAGAGCCCCGTTTGGTTACTTGAACTCGTTGGTGGGGTTGGACTTTTGCAAGAATCGGGGGCCATTGGAGCATTTTTTTTTTCAAACAGAAAAAAGTGTCCAATGCGGGAATCGAACCCGGGTCGTAGTGGTCGGAAACCAAACTGTTTAACCAGCCTTCCACTGACCCCCCCCAATATATATATGATACCACCAAACATTATTAAACTACAATATTTATTGAACCAGAAGTATAAATGTTAAATCTTGGATCCAATATAAGCCAATTGCCATTTTAAAAAATATTTTTATACAAGTATATGCTCCAGAACACATTGTCTTGCATTAGATGCACTAAACAGGACCTTTGGAAGAGGCCGCTGCTTATCATCACACAGTTCGAGGAGCATAGACTCATGGAATTTATCTAATCTTTACACAAGGGGATAAGAAACAACAACAACAGCTTGAGGAGCATGGACTCATGGAATTTATCTAATCTTTACACAAGGGGATAAGAAACAACAACAACAGCTTGAGGAGCATGGACTCATGGAATTTATCTAATCTTTACACAAGGTGATAAGAAACAACAACAACAGCTTGAGGAGCATGGACTCATGGAATTTATCTAATCTTTACACAAGGTGATAAGAAACAACAACAACAGCTTGAGGAGCATGGACTCATGGAATTTATCTAATCTTTACACAAGGTGATAAGAAACAACAACAACAGCTTGAGGAGCATGGACTCATGGAATTCATCTAATCTTTACACAAGGTGATAAGAAACAACAACAACAGCTTGAGGAGCATGGACTCATGGAATTTATCTAATCTTTACACAAGGTGATAAGAAACAACAACAACAGCTTGAGGAGCATGGACTCATGGAATTTATCTAATCTTTACACAAGGTGATAAGAAACAACAACAACAGCTTGAGGAGCATGGACTCATGGAATTCGTGCAATCTTTACACAAGGTGATAAGAAACAACAACAACAGCTTGAGGAGCATGGACTCATGGAATTTATCTAATCTTTACACAAGGTGATAAGAAACAACAACAACAGCTTGAGGAGCATGGACTCATGGAATTTATCTAATCTTTACACAAAAGGATAAGAACCAACAACAACAGCTTGAGGAGCATGGACTCATGGAATTTATCTAATCTTTACACAAGGTGATAAGAAACAACAACAACAGCTTGAGGAGCATGGACTCATGGAATTTATCTAATCTTTACACAAGGTGATAAGAAACAACAACAACAGCTTGAGGAGCATGGACTCATGGAATTCGTGCAATCTTTACACAAGGGGATAAGAAACAACAACAACAGCTTGAGGAGCATGGACTCATGGAATTTATCTAATCTTTACACAAGGTGATAAGAAACAACAACAACAGCTTGAGGAGCATGGACTCATGGAATTTATCTAATCTTTACACAAGGTGATAAGAAACAACAACAACAGCTTGAGGAGCATGGACTCATGGAATTTATCTAATCTTTACACAAGGTGATAAGAAACAACAACAACAGCTTGAGGAGCATGGACTCATGGAATTTATCTAATCTTTACACAAGGTGATAAGAAACAACAACAACAGCTTGAGGAGCATGGACTCATGGAATTCGTGTAATCTTTACACAAGGGGATAAGAAACAACAACAACAGCTTGAGGAGCATGGACTCATGGAATTTATCTAATCTTTACACAAGGTGATAAGAAACAACAACAACAGCTTGAGGAGCATGGACTCATGGAATTCGTGCAATCTTTACACAAGGGGATAAGAAACAACAACAACAGCTTGAGGAGCATGGACTCATGGAATTTATCTAATCTTTACACAAGGTGATAAGAAACAACAACAACAGCTTGAGGAGCATGGACTCATGGAATTTATCTAATCTTTACACAAGGTGATAAGAAACAACAACAACAGCTTGAGGAGCATGGACTCATGGAATTTATCTAATCTTTACACAAGGTGATAAGAAACAACAACAACAGCTTGAGGAGCATGGACTCATGGAATTCGTGCAATCTTTACACAAGGGGATAAGAAACAACAACAACAGCTTGAGGAGCATGGACTCATGGAATTTATCTAATCTTTACACAAGGTGATAAGAAACAACAACAACAGCTTGAGGAGCATGGACTCATGGAATTCGTGCAATCTTTACACAAGGGGATAAGAAACAACAACAACAGCTTGAGGAGCATGGACTCATGGAATTTATCTAATCTTTACACAAGGTGATAAGAAACAACAACAACAGCTTGAGGAGCATGGACTCATGGAATTCGTGCAATCTTTACACAAGGGGATAAGAAACAACAACAACAGCTTGAGGAGCATGGACTCATGGAATTTATCTAATCTTTACACAAGGTGATAAGAAACAACAACAACAGCTTGAGGAGCATGGACTCATGGAATTTATCTAATCTTTACACAAGGGGATAAGAAACAACAACAACAGCTTGAGGAGCATGGACTCATGGAATTTATCTAATCTTTACACAAGGTGATAAGAAACAACAACAACAGCTTGAGGAGCATGGACTCATGGAATTCGTGCAATCTTTACACAAGGGGATAAGAAACAACAACAATAGCTTGAGGAGCATGGACTCATGGAATTCGTGCAATCTTTACACAAGGGGATAAGAAACAACAACAACAGCTTGAGGAGCATGGACTCATGGAATTTATCTAATCTTTACACAAAAGGATAAGAACCAACAACAACAGCTTGAGGAGCATGGACTCATGGAATTTATCTAATCTTTACACAAGGGGATAAGAACCAACAACAACAGCTTGAGGAGCATGGACTCATGGAATTCGTGCAATCTTTACACAAGGGGATAAGAAACAACAACAACAGCTTGAGGAGCATGGACTCATGGAATTTGTCTAATCTTTACACAAGGGGATAAGAAACAACAACAACAGCTTGAGGAGCATGGACTCATGGAATTCGTGTAATCTTTACACAAGGGGATAAGAAACAACAACAACAGCTTGAGGAGCATGGACTCATGGAATTCGTGTAATCTTTACACAAGGGGATAAGAACCAACAACAACAGCTTGAGGAGCATGGACTCATGGAATTCGTGTAATCTTTACACAAGGGGATAAGAAACAACAACAACAGCTTGAGGAGCATGGACTCATGGAATTCGTGTAATCTTTACACTAGGGGATAAGAAACAACAGCTTGAGGAGCATGGACTCATGGAATTCGTGCAATCTTTACACAAGGGGATAAGAAACAACAACAACAGCTTGAGGAGCATGGACTCATGGAATTTATCTAATCTTTACACAAGGGGATAAGAAACAACAACAACAGCTTGAGGAGCATGGACTCATGTAATCTTTACACAAGGTGATAAGAAACAACAACAACAGCTTGAGGAGCATGGACTCATGGAATCTTTACACAAGGGGATAAGAAACAACAACAGAACTACAAGGTAATAAGACTTAATAAAAAAAAAATAAAAGAAAATAAGACCTAATCCAAATAATTTATTAGTGTGTGACGTTTTGGCAACAACATTGTCACCATCATCAGATAAAAGAAGGAATTTTATTTAGGGAAGTCGGTGGAAGGCTGGTTAAACCGTTTGGTTTTCGACCACTAGGACCCGGGTTCGATTCCCGCATTGGACACTTTTTTCTGTTTAAAGAAAAAAAAAATGCTCCAATGGCCCCCGATTCTTGCAAAAGTCCAACCCCACCAGTGAGTGCAAGTAACCAAACGGGGCTCTGGCATTAGTAAGTGCAAAGTCGAACTGCTTTTCACATGTGTAGACATGTGGTGCACTTACAGTAAAAGCAGTCACTAACTACCCACCATGATTATCATGGCCTGTACCACGTGAACTAGGGATAAGCAAAAAAAAAAACTATTTATTTAGAAGTTTAGTCTTATTACCTTTTGTTCTGGGAATGTTGAGTTAGATAGAAAGGGATGATCTCCTTGTTTATAACAAGTGGTGCTCCTTAGACCATAGTCTTCTCTACCTTTGATATATGGTAGTTAGGTTCATTAGTGTAGAATTTAAACACAAGGTAATAAGACCAAATAAATAAATAGTGTGTGATGTTTCAGTAACAGCGTTGTTACAGTCTTCAGACAAAAGTATTGAATCTGATAAGGTACAATTTGGATTATTCTATATACAGTTACGAGCATCATGCGTGGCCTCTGTCACGGTTTGTTTTTTTTTTGGAATGGCGCCCTCCTATTGGTCGGCTACGATCACGCCACCTTTGCCACCCCCCCATTTCTGTAACTATTGTGTTGGAGCGGGTCGCTCCTTAAATAAATGCATATATTAGTTAATAACCAAATGGAATCCTCTCTTTCTTTTTCCCAGTAAGAGATGCCTACGGAAGCCAACAGTACATAGACAGATAAAGCACATAGGCTATAGTTATTAACTAAAATATGCATTTATTTAAGGCGCCAATTTATAATTGTAACAAATAGTATTTGAATCAAAACATTCAATCGGGTAAAACACAGGGCCGGGTCATTCGGCTAGTAGATTATAAACACAAGGTAATAAGACCAAATTAATAAATAGTGTGTGACGTTTCGGTAACAGTTTATTAATTTGGTCTTATTACCTTGTGTTTATAATCTATAATCCTATTTTGCCTGGGTAGAATTTATATTTAGAGTAATTGGATCTTTCCTGTTGGTGATCACACCAAGGTAGCTGGGCTTAGTAGGACAGTTCATGGTGGCTCTACCTGGAGTACATAAGACATCCACTCATGGACAAAACTTAAGGAAATTGTACCTTTTAATATATATATCAAGACAATAAATCTGAAAGATATTACAGTGACCTTTATTTTAGACACACGAGATAACTAAGTGTGAACAACTTCTGTCTCCTTCAAAATAAATAGATGACTGACGACATCAAAGACTTCCTTAAGTTTTTCCATGAGACTACTTCCTTCGCCTGTCCTGTCCCCTCAAAGCTGAAACAGTTAAGGGGAGTTCTATTCAAAATTCTCTCCCTATAAACGCAAGGTAACAAGACCAAATAAATTGTCTTATCATCTTATATAATCTATAATCCAAATTAGCAAGAGGATGTAGCTCAGTGGTAGAGCACTCGCTTTGCATGTGAGAGGCCCTGGGTTCAATCCCCGGCATCTCCATAATCCAAATTATACCTTATTATTCTCTCCCTATATATGTACAGTAAAACAACCTCAATGAGAGGACACCTCTCCCTAAAGGACAGTTTTTATTTTGCAAAATAACCATTTTACCATTTAACAACTCTCCAGTAATAGGACACCCCATTCTCCCTAAAGGACATTTTAGCTCTGTAACTAGGTGTTGTCCTTTACAGAGAGGTAATTCTACTGTATGATATCTATCATAAATTAATCATTTAAAACTTAGGGGGTCGGTGGAAGGCTGGTTAAACCGTTTGGTTTTCGACCACTAGGACCCGGGTTCGATTCCCGCATTGGACACTTTTTTCTGTTTGAAAAAAAAAATGCTCCAATGGCCCCCGATTCTTGCAAAAGTCCAACCCCACCAGCGAGTGCAAGTAACCAAACGGGGCTCTGGCATTTGTAAGTGCAAAGTCGAACTGCTTTTCACATGTGTAGACATGTGGTGCACTTACAGTAAAAGCAGTCACTAACTACCCACCATGATTATCATGGCCTGTACCACATGTACTAGGGATAAGCAAAAAAAAAAAAAATTTAAAACTTACTTCTGTTTTATTCATCTCCAGGACAATGTATTACTATATCAACTAGCAATGCATATACCTTTTTGTTGTTATTGTTTCTTATCCCCTTGTGTAAAGATTACACGAATTCCATTAGTCCATGCTCCTCGAACTGTTTGATGATGAGCAGCGGCCTCTCCCAAAGGTCCTGTTTAGTGCATCTAATGCTAGCCAAAATGTGTTCTGGAGTTGCAGGTACCAAGTGGGGGTAGATTTTGTTTTCCATCTTCAATGGCTTGAGATGGCCTGTTCTAAATCTTGTTAGTGTTGTTTGAAGCTGTCCGAGGTTCAGAGCTCTTCCTGGGTTCACTCCACTGTACCTTGTAGTTCTTCTTTTTTTATCCCCACTCAATCATATTAGGGTGACAAGCTTGAGACTTTTGATGGTGTCTGTTGACAACCATCATGATTAGGTGAAGTAGAATGCTTTTGTCATTAAGACTGGGAACACTACTCAGTGGCAGGCCGACTTAGCTCAAAAATAAATGGCCGCCTCTGACATGAGGAACAGACGCCATGTGCAGCCACTCCTAACATGGAGTACAAATGCTACTCATCCTGTATCCCTGGATTAGGAGCCCTTACAGGGTACTATCAGCCGGGCCAGCTGAACCCAGGTTTTTTAGTGAGCTTGTTACTGCTCCCCTTCCTCCTTTTTCATCCGGGCTTGGGAGCGGCAAAGGCGGAGTTTCTTGTAGTTCTAATCTATAGAATACCGTGCATCTGTGATCCCAGACGTCCCAAATCAGAGCTAGGTGTTGTACAACTATTTGTTATTTTAAATAT
The DNA here is from genome assembly GCA_030710605.1 of Cordylochernes scorpioides. Taxonomy (NCBI): domain Eukaryota; kingdom Metazoa; phylum Arthropoda; class Arachnida; order Pseudoscorpiones; family Chernetidae; genus Cordylochernes; species Cordylochernes scorpioides. Next base: position 4,365,209 of record CP092883.1, on the reverse strand, counting down.
GGATACAAACATTTCTATTAAGATACATTAGCGCGCTAACTAATATCAAAATTTGAAACTATTATAGACGAGTATGATTTTTTAAAAAATAAACATAAACTGGCAAAACTGCTGGTAGGGTTCACCACTGATGAACCAGGCCCTCCCATTTTTTTTTTCCATTGCAGTAAGGGCAGTAGAAATGATTTTATTTTTAAAAAAGAATCATACATGTCTCTATAATAAAACAAGGTAATAAGACCAAATCCAAATAAATAAATAGTGTGTAGTGTTAGATTTGGTCTTATTACCTTGTTTTATAATCTATAATCCAAATTGTGCCATATCAATGTCTATAATAGTTTCCAATTTTGTGATTTCTATCTATAGAACTTGTACAAGATGGAGGAGAAAGTAACTCCCTGGTCATATTCTCTAGCAATTTAGTTTACCACGTCATTTTATACAATGTCACTACAAACCTCCACCGGTGCACAGAGGAGGCCCTGGAGTGGATTCGTCACCTCGACATTCCACTCTAGAGAAACTTGCCAACATTGTTGTATTGTGCTGTAAAAAACAATATCATACGCAATATATATATACTACAAACCTGATGCTTTTGTCATCAAAAAGGTAATAAGACCATATTATTGAAATGTTTCAGTAACATCATTTAAATTACGATGCACTAGCGCGCCATCTGTTATCAAATTACAAAACTATTTTAGACGCGTAATATTCTTTTTAAAAATAATATTACGCGTCTAAAATAGTTTTGTAATTTAGTAACATCATGTTGTTGTTGTTTCTTATACCCTTGTGTAAAGATTACACGAATTCCATGAGTTCATGCTCCGCGAGCAGTAACATCATTGTTACCATCATCAGACAATATAATAATTTAGTACTTGGGAGATTTTTGGTCTTGTTACCTTTTGATTTTAATTCAAAATTATACCTTAACATCTTTTTGTCATTATGAGATTCCTGTTGTTATAACCATGGATTAAACAATTGACATAAAGAACAATAAACTTAGGAGATGTTATAACAAAGATCATTGTAAGTTATTTTGGATAATATAGGGATGCCTATTGAATGGCACCTGGGCTATGTCAGCATTGGTGTGCCATGGTGCCATGATCAACAAAAGCTGCACCCCATTCCATTGGAATTCTTGTAATCTTTACACAAAGGGATTAGAAACAACAACTCCAGCATTGGTGTGCCATGGTCAACAAAAGCTGCAACCCATTCCATTGGAATTCATGTAATCTTTACACAAAGGGATTAGAAACAACAACTCCAGCATTGGTGTGCCATGATCAACAAAAGCTGCACCCCATTCCATTGGAATTCTTGTAATCTTTACACAAAGGGATTAGAAACAACAACTCCAGCATTGGTGTGCCATGATCAACAAAAGCTGCACCCCATTCCATTGGAATTCGTGTAATCTTTACACAAAGGGATTAGAAACAACAACTCCAGCATTGGTGTGCCATGATCAACAAAAGCTGCACCCCATTCCATTGGAATTCGTGTAATCTTTACACAAAGGGATTAGAAACAACAACTCCAGCATTGGTGTGCCATGATCAACAAAAGCTGCACCCCATTCCATTGGAATTCGTGTAATCTTTACACAAAGGGATAAGAAACAACAACTCCAGCATTGGTAGCCAGAGGGATGAGATAGTGGATCATAAACCCACTATAGGGTGGTTGGAATAACTGGCTCCACACTGACCTTTTGTCTTATTTTATTGCAAATGCACATTGTTTTGAAAACAATTTTTGTTGAGGAAAAATTTCTGTACAAAAATTTATACTCTAGTGGGGAGGAAGGGGCTCAGGCCTCTGGGGCAGCGGTGGGTGGCGTCTCTGGGGCCGGCTTGGCCACGGGGGGCCCTGGCTCCCCTGCTGCTCCCACCTCCGGCTGCTGCTGCTTGGCAACCTCGCCCCCTGGTGGGGTGCGCGGGGGGAAGCGTCTGCGGCGGGGCTTGAACGGCGGTCTGCGCGGCGGAGCGGCATCGCTCTCCTTGCTGGCATCCCCGTCTACCCCGCTCTGGCTGCCCTCTGTGTCGCTCCTCGGCCGGCGGGCACGCCGTCTGTAGGAGCGGCGGAAGTAGCGCTTGCCGGCTCCATCCTCCTTGACTTGCTGGCCTCCCTCGGCCGGCGCGGCCTCCGAGCCAGACGCAGGCTGCTGGCCACCAGGGGGACGCTGGTAGAAGCGGCGGAAGAAAGGCTTGCGTGGCAACCGCTTGCGCGGGTTGAAGTCCCCGCCCCCAGTGTTGTTGGAGGTGGGCTCGTTGGCCGCCTCTTCCGGGGGTTGCTCCCCCCCGCTGTTAGCACCGTCCTCATCCTGCATCACACACTTTGTTATAATATGATGCACATATTTCTCTCAATGAGTTTATTTTACCCCATTGGTTATCATCACAATATCTTGGAAGAAATTCATAGTTTATTGATTCTAGTTGTCCTAAAAAAGTAAATATATTTTGTAAAACTGTAAAATAGTTTCGAATTTTGACACTTTGTTATATCATCCATCCCAACATTAGCTATGGACAAACATTTCTCACAATCAGTTTCTTTCTAGTTTACAATGCCAGCTTACAATAATCTCTTTTCAACAGGCTTAATTCAAACATTGTTTCTTACAACAAATGTTTACAAATATAATGTGCAGCTTGGATAGTTTCAACCAAAATTTTGAACTCAAAATTTAAAACATGACAGCTATTTACTTTATTTTACTCTAGTATTAAGTTTTACAAAGTATATTTCAGGACAACTAGAATCAATAAACTATGGATTTCTTCCAAGATACTGTGATGATAATCATGGGGTAAAATAAAGAAGAAACTCTGCTTTTCACATATGTAGACATGTGGTGCACTTACAGTAAAAGCAGTCGTCAACCTCTACCCACCATGATTATAATGGCCTGTACCACATGTACTAGGGATAAGCAAAAAAAAAAAAGAAACTCATTGAAATATTTGTAGTTTTTCTAAATGTTTTTCACAACTTTACCTTGAAACACAACTTATTGGCTATACATTTTTCCACAGTATTCTGCCTTCTGTGCAATATTTTGACCTTAAACATCTAATCCTCCAATTTCAGGAAGTAGATCAGAACTACATGAAAACTTTCTCCATTGGTTATTTAAAATAGTAATGAAAATTAAGGAGAAAAGATTTTTATTCAGATAAACGTGTGACAAGCTTTCGGGCAGTCACGCCCTTCAACAGGAAGTCCTATAAATAAGCTTGTTTGGTAACTGAGGTGCACACATACATTGAAGACACACGAGATAACCAAGTGTAAACAACCTCTGTCTCCTTAAAATAAAAATAGCTGACTGGTGACATCAAAGACTTTCCACTTCCTTAAGTTTTGCCCACGAGTGTATATGCCTTATTCTTTTAATTTTGAAAAACAACCTCTTTCAACTTTTAATTTGCTATATTCAAACTTTACTCTACATACACATAAAATTCGACGCTTTGTGCCTGCCTTTCAGAACATTGTGCCGCAAAAGTAGAATCAAGAATTCTAAGGGACATTGTTCCCCTGAGAAAGATGGCACTGAAGTGTCGGTCATGTGTACAGTCGCTAGATTCAGAGTTTAGACAAATAATTAAAGCTTGCCATTGACTTATCTAAATCAATACCTGTCAAGGTAATAAGACACCAAATCCAAATAAATAAAAATTGATGTTTCAGTAACAGCGTTGTTACCAGACGTCAGATAAAAGTAATGAAACTTTGAAAATTGTACCTTATCTACCAATTTCACACTCAGTTATATATGGTAGAATGAGAAGTCTTCTCTCTAAAGGAAACTTTGGCTCTGCAACCCGGAGTCCTGTATTGGGAGGGAGGGGTTCTACTGTATATATATATTCTATCCTCAGTGATAAGGTACAATTTTTGGATTATAGATTAGAAAATTTTTTTTTTTACTTATCCTTTTAGTCTAAATTAGACAAGATCTTGGAGGTCGTGCTCGTAAAGAAGCTCAAGAACTCTTCTTGGTTCTCTGTACAGGGATCTTTTGTCCTTTCCAATGCAATTTAGTAAATGTTGGGGAGTGGCCTCTTCGGTTTTGCACCTAGTGCACATGGGGAAGCTTTTGGCTCCCTCTTTATAGACTAGAGGGCGCAGGTGAGCAGATTTCCATCTGGCCAACTGTGTCGATTCCATTCTGTTTAGTTGGAGGGTCTGTTTTTTGGGGTTTTCTACCTGGTACCAAGAATGATGGAAACTATCTCTATGTAGATTAGAAATAAATAAGGCGAATAAGATTAAATCCAAATAATTAGTGAGGAGCTATTATAACAATGCTATAAACACAAGGTAATATGACCAAATCCAAAAAAATAAATAGTGTGTGACGTTTCACAGTAACAGCGTTGTTACCATCTTCAGACAAAAAAAGCACTGAATGAAAATTTTACCACAGCATGTTTTTAAATAGTTACTGTTATAAAGTGTGTAAACAAGATAGCAGATAAGAAGAAGATAGTTTTTTCTGAGAAATAAAGAATATTATTCTTAGAATTAAAAGTGGAAAAACTGAAGATGGTAATAAAGCTGTTACTGAAACATCACACACAATTTATTTATTTAATATTTGGTCTTATTACCTTGTGTTTATAATCCAAATTGTGCCTTATTATTACAACAACACTTATATCGAAACCTCACACTACTATTTATTTGGATATATAACAGAATATACTCTGCTTATATGCATACTCTTATGCATATATACTTTATATGCATACTCTTAGCTAGAAGCCATAATGTTTACTTCACAATTACTGTGTATATATATTCTATAAATATTACTAGGTGAAAAAGTAATTTAAAAAAATTAATAATGCAAAATTTGGATTATAGATTATAAACACAAGGTAATAATAAGACCAAATCCAAATAAATAAATAGTGTGTGACGTTTCGGTAACAGCGTTGTTACCATCTTCAGACAAAAGTACTGAATGAGAAATTTTACCACAGCATGTTTTAAATAGTTTGATAAGAAGAAAATCTTCTTATCTGCTATCTTGTTTACACACTTGATAACAGTAACTATTTAAACCATGCAGTGGTGAAATTTCTCATTCAGTACTTTTGTCTGAAGATGGTAACAACGCTGTTACAAAAATGTCGCACACAATTTATTTATTTGGATTTGGTCTTATTACCTTGTGGCTAAAAAAAAATAAATATTACTATGTCAAAAACAATTAAAAAGATTTCTAGAGGTGATTAAAGCAATCACAAGCTTCCGGGCATCTCTGACCTTCTACACGAGACAAACGGATAAAATTTAGGTTCTCCTGTAGAAGGGCAGAGATGACCGAAAGCTTTGAGAAGGCTTTAATAAAACAAAAAGAAACTCTAGAAACATTTTCAATAGTTTATGTCCAGGATATTTAAATTAATTACGAAGTATTAAAGAGCAACTACTCATTTTTTCTATCAACAGTCTTATTACCTTGTAAATTCTCTCGGGTAATCTTTACACAAGGGGATAAGAAACAACAAATCCAACCCCACTAGCGAGTACAAGTAACCAAACGGGGCTCTGGCACATTTGTGAGTGCAAAGTCTAACCCTGCTTTTCACATGTGTAGACATGTGGTGCACTTACAGTAAAAGCAGTCGGTATCTACCCACCATGATTATCATGGCCTGTACCACGTGTACTAGGGATAAACAACAGATTCTCTCTACAATGACATTTTATCGATAGATGTCATTTGAATTTATATAAATATGTAAAAAAACACAGGCAGAATGACCAAGAATTCCAATGAAATAAAAGGACAATAAGTAGAGCTAAACATTGCGATAAGTAGATAAAAAGCCAGAGTTTGTCATTTAGGAAGTATCAACAGAGGACAACTCACCCTACGAGGTTTTCTAGGGATGGGCCTCCGTCGCCTCGAGTGGAAGAATCTCCCCCTGAAATTTCTGTCCGCGGCGTAGTGACTCCCCTTGACCGGGTTGCCTTCGGGTCCAGTCACATTAGCCGCCTCGTTGCCCTGCGCAACAACAGAGATCTTTACTGCTCAACATTTGGTTCAAGGCAGTCACACACTGCGCGGCAGGTAGACATTGGGTGCAGGAGTCTCCTCTCAAAGTGAGAAAAATTCCAACAGAGTATCAATATATTGCTATCCTATTGTTACGAGGCTTCTCAGCCATCCATTTTCATGTACAAGGTTTCTAATGTGGGTTTGTTGTGGATACAGCTTAGTATCATTTATTACAACAACTTCTAAACAAAAGTGCAAGACGCACAAGATGCTCACAGAAGCAACCCGAAGAACTCTTTCTTGGATAGCTTGTTATATAGAGAGGAGGGGAGTATCCAGTTTACAGTATTGATGGAGAAAATTAGAGAAAAGTAGAAGAACAATTTTTTTAATCAAAAATAAATATAACAATAATAAACATAAAAGAGATAACTCGACAAAAAAAGCCATGATAACACTTACATATAAAAGAAATTAAAAACTAAATAGTAAAAAACTTTTCTCCTAGAAATTACTTCTCTCACAACTGAGGATGGAAGATGAAAAGATACTGATAAAGCACAATTTGGATTAGAGATTATAATAAAAGAAAATAAGACCTAATCCAAATAATTTATTAGGGTGTGATGTTTCGGCAACAACCGTCACACACTAATAAATTATTCGGATTAGGTCTTATTTTCTTTTATTATAGGCAAAAGATGTTTTTTTTGGAACTTGTAAGAAGAGAAATGTGGAACTGAGAAGAAAATGTTGGGTCAAAATGTATGGATGTGAAGCTTGGACTGGGAACTGGAGTATAAAACTTTAACATCTGGGTGTTTGTGTGTTAGAACTGGACAGAGAGGGTGAGAGAAGTTTGGAGAAAAGATTTAAAGGAGAGTTGAGCTGCCTTTCAAATGAAGTAATTAAAAAGAAATGGAAGTTTGTAGGGGGCATGTAGTCTGAGTGTATCATCTGAAGATTATCTATTGACTGGAGGGATTGAAGGGAGAATTGGTGTGTTTGATAATCTAATAGAATATGGTCTGGAGTTAGAAGATAGGAAGAGGTGAATTGTACAGAACGGGGTGGTGTTCCATGATGGCAGACATTGTGTCTATTGACACTATACTGGAGGGATTGAAGGGAGAGGTAGGATTGGTGTTTGATAATCTAATTGAATATGGTCTGGAGTTAGAAGATAGGAAGAGGTGAATTGTACAGAACACTTGGGTATATGATGCCAAGGGCTCACTGACAACAATTTATAGTTAAACCCTGGTGTGTGTTCGTGACAAATCTTCCTCTCAACTATCAATAAGTCTTCTTTGATCCCCACAATAGCATTACCCCACATTTGTATAGGCAAAGTCAAAATCTGAATACACTAGAACCTTCATGAGAATACACCTTCCTACAAAGGACAGTTTCATTGCCAATTTACCATTTTACTCTCTAGAAAGAGGACACCCCTCTCTAAAGAGGACACTTTGTTTATGCAACTCAGTAATTGTCCTTCAACACACAAACTAAATACAAGGACCTTTGCTCCCAAGGCCGCTGCTTATCAAACAGTTTGAGGAGCATGAACTCGTGGAATTGGTGTAATCTTTACACAAGAGGATAAGAAACAACAAAACTTATTTATACATAGATTTTTAACATATAAAAAACACAAGGTAATAAAACCAAATTTAAAATAAATAAATAGTGTAGGACATTTCAATAACAATGCTGTTACAAAAACATTACAAACATTTTATTAAATAATAAATAAACTAAAAAAAAATTGTATTTGGTCTTAATTGTAACCAAATCATCAATAACGTAAAAAAAATAAAAGATATGAAGGAGAAGGCTTAACCAAACAACAAGCAAATACAACAGATATAAAGTAAGAAAAAAAGGCATCTCCTTATCGTGCATCTGAAAGTTGCTGATGGCTTATTTGGGTATTTGGCCAATTCTGGAATAATTAGAAATCAACGAGAATAGTTGATATTTATTCCGATAGATGGCGCAAGCCATCAGCAACTTTCAGTTGCACGATAAGGAGATGCCTTTTTTCTTAATTTATGAACCTTATCCCAGTACAATATAACATTTTTCACAGATATAAAGTAGTTACTTTATAGAGACAGCCACCATTGTGAGAACATAACCAAGGAGACCCACTAGTAAGAAGAAAGAGAAGGGTTAACCAAACAACTACAATGAAGTAGTGGCTTTATACCATTACACCCACCTTCACCCCAACTACCACGTCAAACTCCACCACCTCCCCATCTCCCACACTGCGGACCAGCTTCTTGGGGTTGTTTTTGATGATGGCAGTCTGTAACAACACAGTTACATACACAGTCTGTTGACACAGCAGCAGGGGGACATCTCACCTGGTGAACAAAGACATCTTCTTTCGTGTCGTTCCTGCAACACACACCACACTGTAGCAACCTCCACACTCAGAGACAATTTACACAATTTTATTAATTCTTCTAATCAATTGTTACAAAGGTGGAAAAATATAATAAAATAGTAAATAAAGGGTAGATAAAAATGTAGGGGAATATATATAGTTGTGTATAGAAGGAATGGGCGCTTCTCCCGTCAAAATGAACGTCAATCTGACGCCATCTATGGATTAATTTCCTCCCGGCAAATTTTCCATCTATGTTTTGCCAATAGATTTGGCCCAGGCATATTGCCAGCAAAACACCTCTTTGGTAGATTGTCAGGATTCCATTAGATCCCGTGTGGATCTCATGGAATAAAGTCCGCCCTAGACTGACGAGGGCCATTAGCCCGAAACCATGGTCTCTAGGTGGACGCTTATCAGTTTGCCAAAGTTGGTGTTGTGGCTTTGTCACCGACCTGAGGCTGCTAGTTGCAGCGACGGTCAATAGATGGCGTCAGATTCTGACGTTTATTTTGACGGGAGAAGCGCCCATTGCTTCTATGGATTAATTTCCTCCCGGCAAATTTTCCATCTATAGTTTTGTGTATGTGTAAAAATTTCTTCAGTAAGGGAGGTTTCCCTACCTTGAGAGAGTTCTCCTCCAGACAAGGAGATAATACTTAAGGAAGTGGAAAGTTTTTGATGTCACCAGTCATCTATTTTTTTTTTTTTGTAGGAGACCAATTTTGTTCACAGTTCTTTATCTTGTGTGTCTTCAATAAAGATCACTGTAATATGATAAGGCACAATTTGGATTATAAATTATAAACACAAGGTAAAAAGACCAAATCTAAATAAATAGTATGTGATATTTCGGTAACAACGTTGTTACCATCTTCAGACAAAAGTACTGAATGAGAAATTATACCCCAGTAACTATTTAAAACATGCTGTGGTGTAATTTCTCATTCACAGTACTTTTGTCTGAAGATGGTAACAACGTTGTTACCGAAATGTCACACTTTATTTATTTGGATTGGGTCTTATTATCTTGTGTCACTGTAATATTTTTCAGAGATCTGAATCCCAATATATATGCCCAAAGGTACAACTTCCTTAAGTTTTGTCCATGAGTATCTTTCAGAGTTATTGTCTCAATCCCGATATACATGCTGAAAGGTACAACTTCCTTAAGTTTTGTCCATTAGTATCTTTCAGAGTTATTGTCTGAATCCCGATATACATGCTGAAAGGTACAACTTCCTTAAGTTTTGTCCATTAGTATCTTTCAGAGTTATTGTCTGAATCCCGATATACATGCTAAAAGTTACAACTTTCTTAAGTTTTGTCCATGAGTGTATCTTTCAGAGTTATTGTCTGAATCCCAATATACATGCTAAAAGTTACAACTTTCTTAAGTTTTGTCCATGAGTGTATCTTTCAGAGTTATTGTCTGAATCCCAATATACATGCTAAAAGTTACAACTTTCTTAAGTTTTGTCCATGAGTACATCAGAAATTGTGTGACACAAACACAATATTTTGTTCAAAACTTGAAATCTATAAAAAGGTGGAGGAGGAATGGCACAAACCATCAATTTCGGACAATCCAGGGTTTCATCCCACATTGAACACTTTCTTATTAATAAAAATTGCTTTACAACGGCCCCTGATTCTTGAAAGTCCAACCTCCAAGTAAGCGCAAAAAAAGAAATGAAACCATCACACATTTGTAAATGTAAAAATTCAAACACAGACATGTGGTGAACTCTATTTTCTAAATTTATTTGTTTTCTTCCCATTTATTTACTTAAAATTACAATAGCATTTATAATTTTCCCTTTTATTTTCAGAAATGAGGCCAATGATAATCATGGTGTTAGTTAACAAGTGTACTGTAGTAAAAGAAAATAAGACCTAATCCAAATAATTTATTAGTGTGTGACGTTTCAGCAACAACATTGTCACCATCATCAGACAAAAGAATAAATGAGAAAAAATATTACAGCAGGTACTATATAAGAACTTGCTGTAATATATTTTCTCATTTATTCTTTTGTCTGATGATGGTGACAATGTTGTTGCCGAAACGTCACACACTAATAAATTATTTGGATTAGGTCTTATTTTCTTATATTATAATCTATAATCCAAATTGTGCTTTATCAAGTGTACACACACCACAGGTAGAAAGCTACCAGAATCTAATTACTTGGCATTTATTGTGGTTAGGAAAGTGTTGCAACAATCAATGAAATCATTTCTCCAGAAAACTGTGCCCTATTTAAACCCGGACTGTCAACAACTGACCATTCCACTACCACCAAGGAAGGAAGGAAGAGCCTTGGGACCAAGTACGAGCCTGTGGTTATCAACAGAGCGTGATAAGACGGCTAGATAGCAGCAGACTTATCCTCCCTTGTATCACATTTCTTATCTCCACCTGTACACACCCTGGATACCTTTCTTCAGTAGCAGAAGACTTAAAAAAAAAAAAAGACTCAACACCAATCTTTTTGCAACAACCTTTATATATATATTGCCACGTGGAAAATTAGGGAAGACCAACTTCAGGATGACACAGCAATTTATTTCAGACAAGAACAAACTATGAATAGTAAACAAAAGATAAGAAATGAGGGAAATTTACAGAGTAGCAAAATATAAACATAAAAATGATATTCTGTTAATAAAATAATAAAATACTTTGTTACAATATATAAAAAAATGTATGCAAAAATTTTAGATAATAAAGTAAACGTCTAAGTATATTTTATTATATTATTAATTATTAAATTCAAAACTATTATAGACGTGTATGCTTCTTTTTAAAAGTACACAATTTCTTAAAAGAAAATAAGACCTAATCCAAATAATTTATTAGTGTGTGACATTTCGGCAACAAACACTAATACATTATTTGGATTAGGTCTTACTTTCTTTTATTATAATCTATAATCCAAATTGTGCTTTATCATACACAATTACTAAAAAGTATCATAAACATCTATAATAGTTTCGAATTTAGATAACAGATGGCGCGCTAATGCATCATGATATATTAAATTATTTATAATATATATTATTGGATTATATTCTAAAAAATAAAAAAAGAGAGAGTAGACAAATATTGTGTGTGAAATTGTATTGGGATCAGAAGGATAAATAAGGAAGGAAAGAAACATCTGTATGATTGTGTGACTGAAAGTTGTTGATGGCTTACATCATCTTTCAGAATAAATATCAACACTTGACATTTCTTTAAACATATATTCCTGAATATTGGCCAAATATCCTTTCACAATTAAATCAAGGAAAAAAAAAAAAATTAACAATTTTTTTTTTAGTTGATAATTATTCCGACAGATGGCGCAAGCTATCAGCAATTTTAAGTTGCACGATCAGATGCCTTTTTTTTATAGACAAAACGTGTGTGTGTGGTGTTGAGAGCAACATTAACAGTGGACATTTTTAGATAACATTTTGTTATCAAACACAAGGTAATAAGACCAAATCTAAATAAATAAATAGTATGTGATGCTTCTGTAACAGCATTGTTACCATCACCCACTATTTATTTGGATTTGGTCTTATTACCTTGTGTTTATAATCTATAATCCACATTGTGCCTTATTATTTTGTTATCAAAATTGGGTTTTTTGACCGTCTCTCTCTCTCTCTCTCTATATATATATACAGTTAAACCTGTCGCCCCCTCTTGGGACTCACCAAAATAGGGTGCTATAGAGAGGGGGTGCTATAGACAGGTCACTTTTAATGTAAATCGCATCGTACTACGTATTTAAAATCTGGCGCTATTTAGAGGGGGCGCTATAGACAGGTTTAACTGTATATATATATACTTTCTCTATATATGTACAATTACAAATTAAATATTGGAATTAAAGATATAATTAGAGTTTTCTTAATAATAATAAAAAAAAAAATTGGTTGATTTCAAGTGTTGACTCGATGAGAAGCATTCTGCAATCTTAATTGGGGGGAGCTTTCAATCCTTTCTCATTCTAAACTAACAATGACAAATGTGATAGGTAGATAGATTGACACAAACAAAAACCAGTGTCTCTTAAAGAACAATGAATGCTGGCTCGAGGAGCATGGACTCATGGAATTTGTGTAATCTTTACACAAGGGGATAAGAAACAACAGCTCGAGGAGCATGGACTCATGGAATTTGTGTAATCTTTACACAAGGGGATAAGAAACAACAGCTCGAGGAGCATGGACTCGTGGAATTTGTGTAATCTTTACACAAGGGGATAAGAAACAACAGCTTGAGGAGCATGGACTCATGGAATTTGTGTAATCTTTACACAAGGGGATAAGAAACAACAGCTTGAGGAGCATGGACTCATGGAATTTGTGTAATCTTTACACAAGGGGATAAGAAACAACAGCTTGAGGAGCATGGACTCATGGAATTTGTGTAATCTTTACACAAGGGGATAAGAAACAACAGCTTGAGGAGCATGGACTCATGGAATTTGTGTAATCTTTACACAAGGGGATAAGAAACAACAACAACACAATGAAGGCGGGCCAGGCAACCTCCAACATAAGACAAACAACTTCCACCAAGAAGACATACAGAGGCAGGGCTACTCACCTGTTTATAAATCCATAGCCATTCTTGACATTGAACCACTTCACAGTGCCCAGAACTCTTGTGGCTGCAACAACAACACAGCTGGGTGAGTCACATCTCTATAGATGGTGGTGGCTTGTCAGTGGAATAGAGGAGTGAACATGACTCTCATGTTAAACACAAGGTAATAAGACCAAATAAATAGTGTGTGACATTTCGATAACAGCGTTGTTACCATCTTCAGACAAAATGCATTCAGCACTTTTGTCTGAAGATGGTAACAACACTGTTACTGAAACGTCACACACTATTTGTATTTGGTCTTATTACCTTGTGTTTATAATCCAAATTGTCATGACTATCATGTTGCAGCATCTTCACCATTATGTCAACATCACCTCAGTATAGGTTTGTTGTTGTGTCCAAAGAAGAGTCTCAGATGTCTCCATGCATCTCCATCACAGCAGCAGCAATATCCACTATCTTGGGTGTGTAAAGCTGCTGCTCTGGGTCTAAGTCAATTTTCTGCAAGGCTGCAGCCATTGCTAGGCATGTAAAGGTTTGTTATAATCACAGTTAAAAGCTCCGCCAAGCCAGGAACTAGCTGTTATAGATTCCACTATAGATCCAAGTGGAATAAACTGTCAATTTCTGACAGCCACGACGACCCAGGATTGAATCCTACACATTAAGACACTTTTTCCCTGAATAAAAAAATTGCTCGAATGACCCTTGATTATTGCAAAAGTCCAACCCTTCCCCCAAGTTAGTGCAAGTAACCAAACAGGGGCTCTGACACGCTTGAATGTGCATAAGAGTCAAACTACTTTCTTACATTTGTAGACATGTGGTACACTTATAGTAAAAGCAGTCACTAACTACCCACCATGATGATCATGGTCCTTACCCCTACCATGTGTATTGTTTTGTTTGTACTAGGGATAATAATAATTTAAAAAGATGGTTTTCAGAGATAGCGGTCAAATTACACCCACACACTTGGCATCTTTAGAAGCCCAAGGTAACAAGATATCCAAAAGAATAAACTGACATTTGTTACCCAAACACATCACAAGATTTGTGACTTTTGTGTGACTCCGCCTTTGCCGGTCCCAAGCCCGGATGAAAAAGGAGGAGGGGGAGCAGTAACAAGCTCACTAAAAAACCTGGACTCAGCTGGCCCAGCTGATTGTACCCTGTAAGAGCTCCTAATCCAGGGATAGAGGATGAGCAGCGTTTGTACTCCATGTTAGGAACAGCTGCATATGGTGTCTGTTCCTCATGTCAGAGGCGGCCATTTCTTTTGGAGCTAAGTCGACCTGCCACTGAGTAGTGCTCCCAGTCTTAATGACAAAGGCATTCTACTTCACCCAGTCATGATGGTTGTCAAACAGAAACCATCAAGGGTCACAACTTGATACCTTAATATGATTGAGTGGAGATAAGAAAGAAGAAGAAGACAAGATTTGTGGATATATCTAAACCAGATTGTATCCCCGGTATACTGGAGAGAGAGATGGTTGCCTCCCTATCTATCCACAGCCAGCTTATTACGTGGCCGACCTATCTAGGTAGATAACACTTGCTATCTGTGCACGTGTTGTTTCCACTCCCCCACTACCTAAACATTGGTCAACTTCAAGGTAATAAGACCTAATAAATAATGTGTGACAGTAACAGCGTTGTTACCATCAGACAAAAGACTGATGATGGTAACAAGGCTGTTACAGAAACATCACACACTATTTATTAGGTCTTATTACCTTGTAGTTCTATAATACAAATTGTGCCATTAGTTATATAGGTAGCCTTCAGATCCAAATGTTCCTTCAATGAAGACAGAAAAAGTCTCAAACTTTACAAGCTTGATAGCTTAGTGTGATTGAGTGGAGATAATAAAGAAGAAGATAAAGACCTAACCAACCTCAATGTGTCCATCTAGGAACAAACTGGAGATATAAGAGGCCCATAACATTGAATGACAGGTTGATTTGACCAAGTTGTCTCCATGAGCCATCGGCTAGATATTGTAAATTGATAAAGAGGAAGGATAAAGCACAATTTGGATTATAGATTATAAACACAAGGTAATAAGATTAAATCCAAATAAATAAATAGTGTGTGACGTTTCGGTAACAGCATTGTTACCGAAACATCACACACTATTAATTTATTTGGATTTGGTCTTATTACCTTGTGTTGATAAAGAGGGAGCAATACCTTGAAATATATTGGGAAATATATATACAATAAAACCTCGAAGAAAGGAAACTCATGCTAGAGGACACCTCTCTATAAACAAGTTTTCATATATACACTCATTGACAAAACTTAAGAAAGTTGAAATTCTTTGATGTTGCAATCGTCATATTTCAGTTTTAAACACTTTGTTATCTCGTGTGTCTTCAATAAAGGTCACTGTAATATCTTTCAGAGTTACGAGAAAATAAGACATAATCCAAATAAATTAATAAAACTATTAATTTAATTAGGTCTTATTTTCTTGTATCTATAATCCAATTCTTTATCATATTTCAGAGTTATTGTCTGAATCCCAATATACATGCTGAAAGGTACAATTTCCTTAAGTTTTGTCTGCTCATATTAGAAAACTAGCGGATGTACCCGGCTTCGCCCAGGTTTTTCTCGAGGGAATGTTTGTAGTCTAGTAATAAGAAAATATACTACACCTAAAAACTATCAGAGAAAAGAGAAACCACGGAAGGTGAACAGAAAAATGCTTACAATGGATGTTATGTTTACGATATCAAGTTAAATAAAAACAAAGATAAAATTTGCATATGTTGGTCACTATAAATTTGTATATTTGTTAGGTGAAATTAGAAACATGATAAAACAATTGGGTATTTAAAAACAAATGTAGAAATAAAAGTTGAAGTATAATAAACAATGTTAAAGATTAGTTTTAATTATTAATCAAGATTGTGTGTGAATATGTGAGAAAGATGTAATATCGTTGTTGTTTTCTTGGCCGACTGTTTTACATATGGTGTTATCTTAAAATTGCTTGTTTTGAATATTTTTTAGATTGAGATTATTAGCTAGTATGTAAAAAAAATTAACTCTGTTGAAATTTAATTTTGTATTTATATATAAATAAAATTAACTCTGTTGATTTTTTTGTATTTAATCGATAACAGCGAAGTTACGCATGTTAATGTTAGGAAATATATTTTGATGTTAAGCAAAACCTGCTCCATCTCGTTTTACATAAATGTTGAAAATTTGGTTGAAATTGATGCATTGTAACGAAAGTTTTTAGTGATGTCCACTTATGAAATTTCCATTTTATTAATATAGATAAAATTTAGTATTTAGTGAGATTTGAAAAATAAATACAACACAACTGTCCTTACTGCCATGATAAAATATTAAGAGAGCCTGGCTCATCAGTGGTGAACCCTCCCAGTCTGCTAGTTCAATCTACCACAACTACCAAGACAACAAACCTTGCTACACATTACATGGATCTAAAATGGTAAGTTGGATTATAGATTACAAACACATAAGCTAATAACACCAAATCTGAATAAATAGTGTGTGAAGTTTCAGGAACAAGTGTTGTTACCATCATCAGACAAAAGAGTACTCAATGAGAAGTACTGAAAAGTACTCAATTCAGTACTTTTATTTGAGGATGGTAACAACGCTGTTATCGAAACCTCGCACACTATTTGTAGATTTGGTCTTATAGTGGTATGGCACAATTTGTATTATAGATTGTTCAGTACTTTTGTATGAAGATGCTAACAACACTGTTACTGAAACGTCACACACTAAATATTTGGTTTTATTACTTTGTGTTTGGTCTTATAGTGTTTGGATCTAAGAAATAGTGTTCTAACCCCCACGTTCTAACCACGGCTAAAACATTTAGCACTGGGGAGACTTCAGAATTAGCACATGCTATAACCTACTGTTGGAATATCATACAGAGTAACAATGGCTATAGATGAGCTTGTGTTTGAACTTGTACATATATAATAATTATTGTTTTTATTACTTTCACGTAAAACATATACCAAGATTTGTTTCATATAATTGCTATTAATAATAAATAATATGTAAAGCTAAATTGGTTACGGATTCATCCTTCTTACTTGCTTTAATTACATAACAATAACAGTGTACTATTGAGGTTCTATCAGGGTGTCAGGAAACCTGCAGACAAGTGTTTGTCCTTCCGCATACAGTACCGCAAGTCATAATTATACCTGCAAGTACCCTGTAATTATACACAATGCCAACACCTGTCTGTCTGTCTATCTGTTTGGCTTCCCTGCTGCTGTACAGTACTGCAAGTGTAGTCAACAATTATCTGGTTTTTACGGCCCAACTTGGGCAGCTCAAACAGAGGAGAATTTTGGATTAACAGATTACTGGGGAACAATAAATTATTCCAGATAATTAGGTTAACGGTGATAAAGCACAATTTGGATTATAGATTATAATAAAAGAAAATAAGACCTAATCCAAATAATTTATTAGTGTGGAATATAAATGATAGGAAATATAAATGATATTTACAGATATGCCTTTAATTATATTTAAAAAAAAAAAAATCCACTTTTAATTCTAAGAAGAATATTTCAAGTTGACTTAAACACTTGATAACAGTACTATATAAGAACTTGCTGTAATATTTTTTCTCAATTATTCTTTTGTCTGATGATGGTGACAATGTTGTTGCCGTCATACACTAATAAATTATTTGAATTAGGTTTTATTTTATTTAGGTTAACGGTGTTATTACCATCTTCAGACAAAAAAGAAAGAATAGCGCTGAATGGAAAGTACTAGGTTCAATAACACTGTAGCAATGTTGTTGGAGAGAAACTACAGGAATTACCCTGTGATATATTTCACCCTAGAGGGTAAGTTAACACAGCTTCCATCAAGGCCAAAATACTTTCTGATGGGTTTCTTCTTCTTTCTTATCTCCACTCAATCATATTAGGATATCAAGTTGTAATGGTGTCTGTTTGACAACCATCATGACTGGGTGAAGTAGAATGCCTTTGTCATTAAGACTGGGAGCACTGGGAGCTCTGATAGAGGGGAGCTGTCCACCATGTGAGAAAGTTTCAAGTTCAAATCGTCAGAGTCGACAAACTTTTTCTTTTTTTTATATTCTCTCAATGCTCTCTAAAATGTAATGTCATTTGGTCTCAATGAATGGAAACTGTACTTGTACCCCCCCCCCCTACAGTCCAGCTTTATTTTTCCTCTTTGTAGTTTTTCCAAGGTGTTATTTCATTTGCATACACCTTAATTTGCATATACAGTAGAACTACCTCTCTGTAAAAGGACAACACCTAATTGCAGAGCCAGAGTATCCTTTACATAGAGGGTGTCCTCTTACTGGAGAGTTGCTAATTAGTAAAAATGGTAATTGTAACGATAGAAACTGTCCTTTGTACAGAGGTGTCCTTTACAGAGAAGTAGTTCTACTCTATATATAAATAATTTGAGTATTACAATAAAAGGAATCATACAATATCATTGCTAAGAATTTTACCATTAGCCTCTTCTTTGAAGTAATTAAAGTATATACTGCAATATTCTTCATTTTTTTTAAATGTGTAATTTCAACATCTTACATACATCACGAACATTTTTTTTTTTAGAAAACACAATAAATAGTGTGTGACATTTCGTCTTATTACCTAGTGTTTATAATCTATGATACAAATTGTGCCTTATCATTAAAAAAAAAAAGAAAGTAGTTTAATAAAAAAAGAAAAAAGCTGAAAATATGATTTTAAAAATGTAGAGGGGCACAATTAACATAGCCACATGTTTTGCCGTAACCAAGTTGTATTAATGCTGCAAGTATTGAGAGAAACAAGAGTTTTCTACTGAATGTGTTAAAGTAGGTGTTGTAATTACTATAATGTGCCGTGGTGGTGGGGAGGAAAATGCTGGCATAAATTGATGAAGCTGCCAAAAAAGGAAAAGACAAAAAAAATGGCCGAGGCTAGATAGTGTGTTGACACAGAGAGACAGATGTCCATCAATCAATTATTTGATGGAGGAGTCTCCAAGTAACAAGTTTACAGAGGGAATGTCAGAATTCTCTATTGATGACCCTACTGAGAGGTAGACCAAGGTGGTGTTTGATAATCTAATAGGAACATAACCACCTCTCTATGAAGGACAACAAGTTACAAAGTGTCCTTTACAGAGAGGTGTCATCCTAACAGAGTTGCTATTTTAGTTTTAAAAAATGGTCATTTTAGTGATGAAAACTAATGATAAGGCACACAATTTGGATTATAGATTATAAACACAAGGTAATAAGACCAAATCCAAATAAATAAATAGTGTGTGACATTTCGGCAACAGCGTTGTTACCATCTTCAGACAAAAAGTACTGAATGAGTAGTACTTTTCACATTCAGTACTTTTGTCTGAAGATGGTAACAACGCTGTTGCCGAAACGTCACACACTATTTATTTATTTGGTCTTATTACCTAGTGATGAAAACTGTTGTGTGTAGCTGGAGTGTCCTGGAGCCACTGGTTACACCTGCATAACATGGACTGTCAGGCAAAGTCAGACTTTCACCAAAGTGTGCCTGGATCATGGTGCCATGATCAACGAAAGCTGCACCCCTATACCCCATTCCATGAGATCATGAACTCATGCAATTCGTGTAATCTTTACACAAGGGGATAAGAAACAACAACAACATGGACTGTGGCGATGTTTACCATTAAACAAAGTCGGTAAATATGTTTGCACTGGAAGGCTACAACTCATTTTTTATATCTTAATTAAAATAGGCAATGGTACTTCATGTTGTCTTCTTTTTTCATCTTCACTGGACCAACATAACTGGGTATCAAACCTGTAGTTTGAGATGGTGTCTGCTGGGGATGATGTTTTGATGTAGTTTGGGGTTGCAGGTTGACACTTGGTACATAGTGGAAAAACTTTGCAACCATTCTGTCATTGTCTGTAGATGACCAGACTTAAGTCTGGAAATCAAGAAATGATGTTCTCTTGGGAGTACAGAACTGGTGCTTGTCCCTTCTGCTCTGTACCAGTCATGTGCAGCATTAGATTTCCATTCCTGCAGGCATTGGGTCTTGATGGTACAGAGGTCTCTTTCATCTAGTTGGGTGGTAGATTGTCTGGCTTCATGGTGGCAAAGAACTCCAGACTTTGCCATCTCCCCATGTTGTGGATATTATCAAATAATTAAATGAAGAAGTGAGAGGAGATTTGCATAGAAAAATAAAGTGGCATAATGGCCTGACCTCCATGTCAGACTTGGTACTCCATGATGACGACGGATCAACTCGGAGAAAAGAATTACGAGGTTTTAAAATTAGTAACACACACAACACCAGGTTTCGCCGATGGTAAATTTAGTTTTACAACTTCCAACACGGCTATAAAAAACACGCTGAAAGAAAACCCGAGCAATGATGATGTGCTGTAAGAAAATGTAAGAAATGAAAGGATAAAATAATATTGATCCTGGGGGAACTTCTCTCTGAAAAACTTTTAAAATCCATTACAGAGAATGCTCACAAGTCAGGATAAAAGGCTCCAAATATTTAGGTATAGATATAGGTACCTATATAAATATAGGTACAATTTCTAAACATTTTTTTTTTTCAGTACGATGCACTAGCGCACCATCTGTTATGAAAATGTAAAACTATTTTAGACGCGCAAGATTCTTTTTGAAATTTAGTAATTGTTTAATTTCTCAAAAAGAAACTTACGCATCTAAAATAGTTTTGAAAATTTTTTATTAACTTAGGATCAACTGAGAAGGCCAAAAATTAGCCTCAATCATTAGAGCGAAAATATTTTCTCAAAATATAAAAATTAAACACAAGGTAATAAGACCAAATCCAAATAGATAAGATTTAGAAATAGATATTTATTTGGATTTGGTTTTATTACCTTGTGTTTATAATCTATAATCCAAATTGTGTGTCTTTTTATCATATATAATAATTTTTTTATTATCTATAGTACAAGTTGTACAGGCCATGATAATCATGGTGGGTAATTATCAACTACTTTTACAGCAAGTACACCACAGGTTTATGAAATGAAAATAAACGATAGCAATGTGTTTCTTTAAACGTGAAAATTTATTGCAAGCTTTCGGATCTCATCGATCCTTCCACAGGCCGAGCTATAAGCTATAAGCTGAGAGAAAGAAAGAGTATATATATTCTTTCTCTCAGCTTATAGCTCGGCCTGTGGAAGGATCAATGAGATCCGAAAGCTTGCATTAAATTTTCACGTTTAAAGAAACACATTGCTATCGTTTATTTTCATTTCATACTTTATAGCAATTCTTTTGTCTATTTACCACAGGTTTATGCATGTAGAAAACGGTTCAAATTTTGCACTTAGGAGTGTGCCAGAGCCCTGTTTGGTTACTTACACTTACTGGTGGCTATTGAAAATAAAACAGTTTATACCACGCCTCCACAAACTCCCCTGTGGGTGAAATTGTTGGGTTGTTAATTATCCCCAATATATATTCCACAGAGGCCATGATAATCATGGTGGGTAGATAGTTGCGACTACCTATACAGTATGTACACCACGTGTCTGCCGAGGAAGAGTAGGGTTCATCAATGGAAGAGTCAACACAGTCAATAATGTGTTTTGGGGTTGCAGGTTGACACTTAGTACATAGTGGGAACACCTTGAAGCCATTCTGGAAAGTCATAGAGAGATGATTGTGACAGCTTGGAATGTTAAATACACCACATGGTGCCAGAGCCCTGTAGCACAGAAGCCATAATAATCATTGTTCGTAGAGATGATTGTCTTCATTCTTATCTCCATTCAATCATATTAAGGTATCAAGACTGTATTGACTCATCCATTGATGAGCTCTACTCCTTCCCAACAGACACCATCAAAAGTCTCAAGCTTTACAAGCTTGATACCCTGATATGATTGAGTGGAGATAAGAAAGTATCAAGCTTGTAAAGCTTGAGACTTTTGATGGTGTCTGCCGGGGATGAGTAGAGCTCATCAATGGATGAGTCAATACAGTCAATAATGTGTTTTTGGGTTGCAGGTTGACACTTAGTACATAGTGGGAAAACCTTGAAACCATTCTGGAAAGTCATAAAGAGATGATTGTGACAGCTTGGAATGTTAAATATACCACATGGTGCTAGAGCCCTGTTTGGTTACTTTCACTCACTTAGAATAGTGCTACTTTCCTTTGATGCTCTAGTAATTTATTTTTAATATTTTTTTAAAAAGTGTTTCAATCAGAAATTCAATTTTTGATACCAGATTTTTTTTTTTCTTGATTGGAAGCATGCTTCTATGGTATTGGAAGTTTCACCTCATTGTTTTGAGCACTAAATCTTTGTATTTTTTTGCCTATCCCTAGTACACGTGGTACACGCCATGATAATCATGGTGGGTAGAGGTAGGCGACTCTTTTTACTGTTAAGTGCACCACATGTCTACACATGTGAAAAGCAGAATTTCTGTATTGATTTGAAGCAGTTAGAATATATTTCCTGGTCAAACCTATGTACATATCGGTTTTGCAATATTCATTGATAAAGTACCAGAAACATTTTCAATCTATGCAAATTAATATTCCCTCATCCTTGCATTGAAGTATATAAAACTAGTTTAAAAAAAACCCAAAAACCATTATTTCCCCCCAAATTTATTATTTTTTGATAAATTTAAAAATATCAATTATTTATTATACACATCTCTTTTTTTTTTTTTTACATATTAAAATATTCAAATTAGAAATTAATTTTTAAAAAAATTAAATATTCAAAGCCAAAAGAAAAAAAATAGCAATTATATTTACATATACTAGCTTATTTTATAATTCTAATAAAAAACATTTATAAAAAAACATTGTTTAGCTAGAATGCAAACAGCATATAGGAGAATTTTGGAATGGAGCCAAATTTTAAAATCCCCACTCTACACCCTTCAAATATATACAAAAATATGCGCGATTTTTTAAATTTAAATATTCATCTTTTGTTCAAATGTAATATTATACCAAACAAGAGTCATGCACCAGCCATGTTCTAAAAATACCTTGCCATCAAACATTAATAACCCAAAGGGTTTTGGCTAAGCATTTTTAAAAATACATATTTCGTGTTTTTTTTTTTAATTTTTAAATATACTTTTCAAATATATTACATTTTAAAATCCGAGCTGAATAAAAAAAAAATTATGATTAATCTAAAAAATATATATTTTGAAAAATTATTATTTTTAGAAAGTATAATTTATACAAAAAGTGCACAAATACAAATTTTAACGTAATAATTATAATTTAACAACAAAATATAATACAATTAAAGCTTTGTGCCTAAAGCGTTTTTATAGTTACTAATAATAACTCGCACGCTTTCTATAAATTTATAAATTGTTAAGAAATTTGCATAAAAAGCACGCAATACACGATTTATATAAGAAAACAAAATCGATTATAGGAGAATATATAATCCTTTTGGTTAAACTAATATCTAACTCGTCAATATATCTTGTTAAATTATAGTATCGTTAAGGCGGACATTTAATTTTTAATGCACGAATTACAAATTTTTAAATACTCTAAACACCTAAAAACAGCTTATAGTAGATATAACAAACAATTATTAACATCCTAATTCATATTTCAGTTTTTAAAATGGGGGAAATTTTTATTTCTTACCGATTAACTTTTTTGTCGGTTCTTCTCCTTTCTTCTCAATCTCCGCCATGATGTTGACTATGGCGATTAAACCCCTTCTCGCCTACAAAATGTGGCTTTAAAAACGCCAACACAAACTATTATCTTGTAGTTATGTTCTTTATCCCGTACACGATGCTAAAATAAAAAAGATGGGCGGGTTCTTTGTATTGGTAGAACGTAGAAGCCCCAAAACGTTCTAAAATAAATGCTGAATTCCTATTGGTCAAAATGATAACATTTAAATTTGGATTTTAAAAATTGTAAAAATATAATTTCAAAGTAAATTATTAAATAGTATTTTTATAATATATTTTTAAATAGATATATTTATTTTATCGTTAGTTTTAAAAATTTTTGGTGCGCAATGGTTTTGTTAGGTGCGGATTCACCACAGCTTGTAGCCCTTTCACACCTGAACTTGGATATAGTAAATCTCAGTTTTCTACAGGTATTCTTCTTTATATTTTAATACTAGAAGAATATATTCAAGTACTTACTGTTTTATCCGGTCAAAAATTATTTCGATAAAGCATATAATCTTGTTTTTAGGGAGCTATAGCTTATAATTTCTATGTTGTCGTTTAATGGCGCTCTTTCGTATTCCGGTATCGCTTTGAGTTAGGCTTAAAACCCTAAATATAAACCAAACTTTGACATTTCCTTATTAAACTAGCCAACAATACAAATATACACTTAGCGTTTCATAATTTTAGGTGATGGCAAGTCATATGAACTGAGTGCGGTGTTACACCGCCGATGTTAAGTTTTCGTTTGTTTAGATTTTTAAAACAAAATTTAAAATTTTATGTATATTATTTAAAGCACAAATAAAATATCAAACCACTTTCACTGATAATTTGACACCTTTTATGATATCTAGGCTTTGATAGTTTTGAAATGTTTTAAACTGAGATTGTGTGTGATATATCCAAATTTCCATTTTATCAATATTTTAGCAAATGCTGACCATAAATTCAATGTGGATAGCCCTACCTTCCATTACAGTAAAATTCCTTCCAAATAACAAAGATTGAACCTAGAATCTATTATATCAAAAGACAAGAAAAACTAGCAACAGAAGATAATCTATATTTCTCTAAACATTTCCAATATATAGATCACCTTAACAATTAAGAATTACATAAATCATACCCTCCAATATTCACTAATATTTAATCTTTTGCTTTTTAAAAAGCTTGAACTTGAAAAGTTGTAATTTACTTTTAATAATGGAATTTACTATGAAAGATGACCTCTATTTTTTAAACAATAATTGAAATCTGCAATGATAACGTACACTTTGAATTCTATAGATTAGAAACATCAGTAACATGACCATATCTAAATAAATAGTGATGTTTTGATAAGTGTTACTATCATAATGTGACACTATTTGGATTTGGTCTTATTACCTTATGTTTCAAAGCCTGCAATGTTTTTGAAAACATAACTACCAGTGTCCATTAAGGTCAAAAAAAAAAAACAAAGGTCGCCTCTCCCGTCAAAATAGACATCAAAACTAGACGCCATCTATTGACCGTCACCGCAAACTAATGGCCTCGGGTCGGTGACAAAGCCACAACACCAGCTTTGGTAAACTGAAAAGCGTCCACCTAGAGACCATGGTTTCTGGCTAATGGCGTCTAGTTTTGACGTCTATTTTGACGGGAGAGGCGACCTTTGTCTCTTTAGATCAATATCCTCCCGGCAAAATTTCCATCCAAGAAAAATAATATAAAGAAATAACCTATTTGTAAAACAAATTGAGCATACCCATACATTATTTGTAAATGAAAATACACCTACATAAAAATTTTTAAAAAATTACCCCTGACTTTCATTATTAGAATGAATTATAAATAAATACACTCAGACAAAACTTAGGAGGTGGAAAGTCTTTGATGTTGCTGGTCATTGATTTTTTTTTTAAGGAGACAGAGGTTGTTTACACTTGTTATCTCGTGTCTTCTATAAAGGCCACTGTAATATATTTCAGAGTTATTGTCTCAATCCCGATATACATGCTAAAAGGTACAACTTCCTTAAGTTTTGTCAATGAGTGTATATTGGTTATCTCGTGTGTCTTCAATAAAGGTCACTGTAATATCTTTCAGAGTTATTGTCTCAATCCCGATATACATGCTAAAAGGTACAACTTCCTTAAGTTTTATCCATGAGTATACAATAATTAAAAGCATGATTTGTTGTTGGTTATGTTATTGGAATTCTGGTGTTTGTAGCATGGTAATTAACTCTGGCAGTTTTTAACAGCCGTTTGACCATGGATCGATTCCCTCATTGAAATTTTAAACTAAAACATTTGCTTTGATGGACTCGGATTCTTGTAGAAGTCCAATCCCATCAGTGGGTGCAAGTAACCACACAGAACTTGTGTATCTTGTAAGTGCTAAAGTCAAACTGCTTTCCACATGTGTAGACCTGTGGTGCACTTAGGAGTAAAAGGCATTTGCTAATTACTCACCATGATTATCATGGCTTCTACCAAGAGTATTGGTATGTATGTATGTATGTGGGGGATAGGTAGAAAAATATTTGCATATATGATAAGGCATAATTTGGATTATAGATAAGAAACACAAGGTAATAACACCAAATCTAAATAAAATGTGTTTATATTTGCATATACATTCTCAGCCAAAAAAAAAATAGTCCTATAAAATAGTGTTTATGTAAATTTATTGTATGCAAATATGTAATATTATTCTATGCAAATATATTTAATGTCTAGAGATATATATGCAACTATGTCAAAGTGTTGAAACCGTTTTGTATTTATGTAAATTGTCTATATGCAAATATGGAATATTCTGTTATGCAAATTTGTACATATCCAGAGATATATGTGCAATTATGTTGAATGTGCAACTATGTGTTGAAACCATTTGTTTGATTTTTATATGCGCCACACATCAACCCTGCAAGAAGTTTTGGCATGAATGTAAATGAAGGAGTACTGCGCAGGCAGATTATGGAAGGAGATGAAGAATATACCGAAGCCAACGCAGGAGCCTCCGCCACTTACCCTGTCCAATGCTCCTCCCTGCGCAAGAACGGCTTTGTGATGCTGAAGGGGCGGCCGTGCAAGATCATGGAGATGAGCACCTCCAAGACAGGCAAGCACGGCCATGCCAAGGTCCACCTGGTGGGCCTGGATATCTACACCAACAAGAAGTACGAGGATCTCTGCCCCTCCTCCCACAACATCGACGTGCCCAACATCTCCCGCTCAGACTTCCAGGTAACCTGTAGTCTCTTGTGTAATCTCTCTTGTAGCCTCTTGTGCGATCTCTAGTGGAACCTGTAATCTCTCCTGTAGCCTCTTGTGTAATCTCTCCTGTAGCCTCTTGTGCAATCTCTAGTGGAACCTGCAATCTCTCATGTAGCCTCATGTGGTTCAGTTTATCCAGTCCTCATCCTTTGCAAGATTACATCGGATTCTGGACGAAAACATGTCTTTATTTTGACTTAGAGCGCTATGTCCCCCTAGGGACACTTGAACTTATATAATATAAACAAAAATTTTGAAAGAAAGAAAGATATTTTAAATATGTACAAGAATTAGTATGCAAGTTAGTTTGATGAGAAAAGATAAAAAAATATACATATATCAACACAATTGATATATGTACAAAGGGTTGGTATGCAAATTTAGTTAAATGAAATCAAATTGTAAAGTATTGTGTGTATTTTCGAGAAAAACAATTTACAGATTTAAAAAAAAAGTTTTTAAGGAATATTTTAGAAAGAAAATATGCTAGATATTAGAGAATTATTCAATTAAAACAATACTAAAAAGGGTTAACTTCTAAATAAAAGTGTTCCAATGGAATTTAGTAGTTTTTTTTTTTTTAATTCAAAATAAATCTGCAAAATGAGTTGAATTTTATATATTTGTCTTTTGTTGAAATTAGATCAAACGGATACATTTAGTCCATTGTTTATTCTATACTCTTGGAAGACGGGGCAATTTAGCAGCAGATGAATAGAAGTCTGTTCCTCACATCCACAGAAGCATCTTGAATCTTGCACTGCTTTGATGAATTTTTAAAAAAACTTTCTAAAATTTCTGTGATTTATAATATATTGAGAGTTGTGGAAATTTGCCCGAAAATATTTCAGGAATATTAGCGGGAAAGAAACTTTGAAATGTTTGGTTAGTATTTTTCTTCAATAGTGTCATTTTATATTTTATAAAAGTTTCAATTATGTCTGGAATATCCAAGTCGCTGTTGGTCTCCTCAATCGATAAATTATTCAGATCATATTTTCATAAAAATATGTGAAAAAGTAAAAAATTAAAATCAGGTAAAAAGTTTCTTTTAAATTTAAATTTGCAAGCTTTCGAGCAAATATAGTGCTCTTCAACGGGCTAATACTCTATGTACAATCTCTAAATAATCTTTATACAGAATAATTGAAAACTTTTGTTATTAGCATGTGCTCTCGCGTTGAAGCCCGTTGAAGAGCAGTATATTCATGGAATTTGTGTAATCTTTACACAAGGGGATAAGAAACAACAACAACAGAGCAGTATATTTGCACGAAAGCATGCAAATTTAAATTAAAAAGAAACTTTTTACCTGATATTTACTTTTTTACATAATTTCTGGGTAACTATTGCTCACATAAAAATATGTCTTACAGCTTCACTGGTTGAAACACCCTTTTTGAACGATTTGGTTGATTTCATAATTTATCTTATAAAAAGCTATAGGATCAAAGCTGGGTCTGAACTGATGATAACTATAGCCTGAGATAATAATGTAACCTCTTGTGGTGGCCTTCAACTAGCCATATTTTCAAACTTGATGTTATTTAAATGATAAAGGCACAATTTGGATTATAGATGATAAACACATGGTAATAAGACAAAACCCAAATAAATAGTGTGATGATTCGGTAACAGCGTTGTTACCATCTTCAGACAAAAGTACTAAATGAATACTCTCAGTACTTTTGTCTGAAAATGATAAGGCACAATTTGGATTATAGATTATAAGCACCAGGTAATAAGACCAAATCCAAATAAATAAATAGTGTGTGACAGTAACAGCGTTGTTACCATCTTCAGACTTTAGATCTTCAGACTAACTAGATTCAGTACTTTTGTCTGAAGATGGTAACAACGCTGAAACGTCACACACTATTTATTTATTTGGATTTGGTGTCTTATTACCTTGTGTTGATGTTATTTATAAACCAAAAAAAAAAAAGGTATATTGCCATCACAGCAAGTTAACTCTGTCATGTGCTGAGTGCAGCTCATCGACATCAGTGACGATGGGTTTGCCACCCTGATGACTGACAAGGGAGACACACGAGATGACCTCCGTGTTCCCGAGGGGGAGCTGGGGGCGAAGATCCGGGAGGAGTTCTACAAGGACGACAACACGGTGATCGTCACGGTGCTCTCTGCCGTAGGGGAGGAGGCCATTATAGCCTGCAAGAACGCCAATTAGAGAGAGCCGCGGCGGCGCAAGTCGCACACTCTCTGTAATACCTACAGCCCACCACTCCGTTACACACCCAGACCAACTTCAATTTGTTATCTCTTTTATTCTCCCTTTCTTTCACATTTCACTTGTGTTCAAGGTGCCCTGAATTAAGTCATGTAATGAATAAGTTGTCCCCAAACATTATGAAGTTAGAAAGAAATGGTTAGACCTTGTTCAGATTTTTCTCTTCTTTTTAAAATGATACGACAAATGATAGTTGGGTGCCTTAAATAGATTAGCATTATTTTTATTTTATTCTGTGATTTTTTGAACTCTGGTTTATTTATTTTTTATTTTTATATTTGTAATTGGCTACATTTTTATTATTTACCGAATGTTTTTGTAGTGTTATTAATAGTATTATTTTATTTCATATATATATCCAAACATCCTGTGGTACACAAGTACAAGAAAAGTAACCAGGATATGCAAATTTTTTTTTTCTGGGAGATATGTAAATGTTGATTTTTTTTTTTTCACATATACACGCATATTTTATTTATTTATTTATTTATATATATATATAGGGTTCCAATTTTAGATTTTATTTCAAAAGTTCCCATATATTTTTTTTAAAGAAAATATTTAAATACATTATCTAGCCATGCTATTTTTTCAGTGAGAACTAAATAAAATAACACAGAAAAAAGAAAAAGATACGGACCAAATACTAGCCATACATAAAGTAGCCATGTCAGCCGCTTCAAAGAAATATTATTAGTGTTGGAGTAAAGCTTGGTTGTCAGTGATGGGAGATTTCATGCCGGCAAACCGCGAGTTTCGTCCTGTTGAATCAGTGAGAGAATTGTGTGTATCCGCTGCCGTAC
This sequence comes from Cordylochernes scorpioides, assembly GCA_030710605.1. NCBI lineage: Eukaryota > Metazoa > Arthropoda > Arachnida > Pseudoscorpiones > Chernetidae > Cordylochernes > Cordylochernes scorpioides. Next base: position 4,335,107 of record CP092883.1, on the reverse strand, counting down.
AATGCTATTGGCTCCCTCCTCATTGATAATGCGCCATTATAACCGCACCTGCGCAGGTTGGCTGTTCATCTATCACACATGGTCATGTTTAAACAGGTTGTAACACTTTGTTGTTGTTTAAATTAGATGAAAAGTTTTCTTTGTTTCTATACAATTGGAAACTATCTGCAGAGCTTTCTGCAAGTGCTGAGGCAGTTTGTTTCTTATTTACATACTGGTTTGGGTATAATTTAAATCTTATTTGCATATCGGCTGACTGCTAATTTGCTTTTCTATTTACACTCTGGTTTCTGGAAATTTGCATATTGGCTTAGCCAATAATTTGCTTGCTGGTTGCTGAATAATCTCATCATATAGGCTTCATATTTGCATACTGGCAGTCTGATAATTTGCTTTTCTATTTCCATTCTGGTTTCTGGATAATCTGTATTCTTTGTTTATATACATAATGGCTATCAGGTAATTTAGGCCTATTGATTTTCTGGATAATTTGCATATAGGCTGCCAGGTTCTTTTGCACTTTATTTGCATACCGTTTGCCTGGGTGATTGTTAAGGGAGGAATTGGTGCACCGCTTATGTAATTTATTTATTTATTTTATTTGCCGATACCAGTTTTATTAGAGGGCTGTTGTTTGTGACATTCCCGGTTTGTTGGGTTGTGAGAAAGAGATATGTGAGAAAGGAAAATGGGATTGTTTGAAAGGACTGTTGTGAAGAAAGTTACATAAACAAAAATTGGTGGTTGTTGAACTCTAGTCAAATGTACATCGTCATTATCGTCGTCATTCTGTTTGTTTCCCATTAACATCGTAAACACACCCCCGGTTTCTGACCATCACTTAATGTTTATTTCAGCCATATCTTGTAAGATAAAAGTACAATATGTGCTTTATTGTAGATAACTTTAGTATTTTTAGTTGTTATATATTTATTTATATTGTTATTTTTTCTTCCTCTCTTTTTTCTAAAAAAAGAGGGGTTTTTTTTAGTCAAGTTTTTTTTTCTGTGATAAATATTTTATCTATTTGTTGTTTAAAATTCTCATATTTATATATTTTTCCCTCTTTATTGATTTATTTAGATGATTTTTCTTTTATTCTTTCATCTATATGTTCAAATATGTTGTTGCTATGCAACTTTTTTTTCCCCCCAGTATTGTTCTATCTAGTCAGTATATGTAAATACAGATTGGTGTGTATATTTATCTATCTATATAGTAGTACTTGGTTGTATGCAACTTTTTGTTATTTTAAAAAGAATGTTATTTTGTTGATGAAATTTTTGTTATTTTGGGGGGGTCGGGGGAAAAAAAAGAACCATTGTGTATACATGCAAGATCTATATATCTACATATTTGCATATATCTATATATTTGCAGTTTGTGTGAGCTATTTCCCTGTCATTGCCTTTCAATGATATGGGTTTGGAATCTGTTTAAAATAAATAAATTTTATGGACTTTTTTTTTTTCTTTATTTGTCTTTATTTCTTGTGTACTTGGATCAGGTGGATAAGTTAAGAAAAAAGGCATTTCCTAATCGTGCAACTAAAATTTGGCAGATTGCAGTAAATTGGGAGTTAGGGTTGATGAATACAGCCGTCCCATTGGAAACCTGGATGAAAACTTTTGCTATAGGAGGAAATTGATTAAAAACTTTATTGACAGAGTTGAAACATTGTTCTATAATTGATTTCTTCTTAAAATGTATTAAGACCAAATAAATGAGGCTTCAGTAACAATGCTATTACCATCAGCCAAAAGACTTATTACCCTCTCGGCAGAGCCCACTGCTACAGGGCACGTCCCCAGGTGGCGGATAGGGGTACGACCTTCAGATATGAAGGCCAGCTGTGAAAAAAACAGAATAACTCTGATGAATAAGCAGTCGCGGACAAAAAGCAGCATTGTTAGAAAGAGGAAAAAATCTCTTTAAAAAATCCTGAAATCAACTGACTCGGTTGATAGACCTCAGCAAGGGTTCCTCTCCAGGGATATAGAGGAGCTGCATCTGTACTCATGTTGGCAGCAAAGAGAGGCGTCTGCTTCCATGTTAGGAACAGCCTCAAATTACAGGCAAAGTCAGACTTTCACCAAAGTGTGCCTGGATCATGGTGCCATGATCAACGAAAGCTACACCCTATCCATTAAACAGCTCGAGGAGCATGGACTCATGGAATTCATGTAATCTTCACACAAGGGGATAAGAAACAACTGCTTGTGGAGCATTGACTAATGGAATTTATGTAATTTTTACACAAGGGGATAAGAAACTATAACAACAGCTTGAGGAGCATGGACTCATGGAATTTGTGTAATCTTTACACAAGGGGATAAGCAACAACAACAAGCATTGATTTAGGTATACTCCATAATATTGGCCAACTCATTTTCTTGCCAAGTCAAGAAGAAAGGCCAACTATAGGCTTTAAACTCTCTCATCAGCATGGTATAGACTGTATCTCAAAGATCAAAAAGGCTGGTCAAGAAATTTCCTTAGAAATAAAAGCTGGTGTTGTGTCATTGTCACTAACCAGTCACTTGTAGGGTTGGACTTTTGAACCAATTAAAGGTCATTGGAGCATTTTTTTTTTTATTAGAAAAAAATGCCCAATGCATGATTTGATTTCAGGTTATAGTAGTCAGAAACCAATGGTTTAGATCAGAGGTTGGCAAACTTTTGAGTCGGAAGAGTCAAAATTACAATTTACAAAATTTCAAAGTTTTTAAAGAGTAATAACATTTTTTCTTGCCAAAAATAAAGAGTACTCGCATAAATAATATTTACATATGAGACTATATAAAGAGCCTCAGCTTCACATCCAAAGAGCCGCAGTTTGCCAACCCCTGATTTAGACGACTCACCCACCTACCTCCTGATCTATATGTGTTGTTTCTTATCCCCTTGTGTAAAGATTCCATGAATTCCATGAGTTCATCTTTTTCTTCTTCTTTCTTATCTCCACACTGGGTGAAGTAGAATGTGTCTGCCTTTGTCATCAAGACTGGGAGCACTACTCAGTGGCAGGCCGATTTAGCTCCAAAATGAATGGCCGCTTCTGACATGAGGAACAGACGCCATGTGCAGCCGCTCCTAACATGGAGTACAAATGCTGCTCATCCTGTATCCCTGGATTAGGAGCCCTTACAGGGTATTATCAGCCAGGCCAGCTGAACCCAGGTTTTTTAGTGAGCTTGTTACTGCTCCTCCTTTTTTATCCGGGCTTGGGACCGGCAAAGGCAGAGTTCATGGAATATATGTACAGATATAAATCTACAACTATCTATTTTGTTTATGTGTATGGGTAAACAAATGGTCAACCAACAGCCACAACCCAGATTTGAATACTGCATTGGTCACTTTTTTCTTAATAAAAAAATGCTCCAATGGCCTCCCATTCTTGTAAAGTCCAGCCCCACTATTGAGACCAAATAAGTCTCTGCTACATTTGCAAATGTTAAACTGTTTTCTACATGTCTAGACATGTGGTGCACTTACAGTAAACATAATCAACTTCTACCCACCATGATTATCATGGCTTGTATTATGCGTCTACTAAGAATAATATTTTAAAAAGTTATTTTTTTCCCTTTCTTTATGTCGTGTTCTCTACCTAACAAAATAGCAGTTGACGAACACTATACTGTATAAGATATTTATTTCTATAAAATGGGATCCTTTCACTCTCCTCTTACACTCTATATATATCCAATCATTTTTACATAATTAATTTTCTATCAGAAAATTAATACATATTTACATATATGCTGCACTTTTTTCTCCAAGAATAAAATCTGCATATGGAATCATTACACTTTAATTATCACTAATACACGTGGTACAGGCCATGATAATCATGGTATGTAGTAGTTTACTACTGATTTTACTGTAAGTACACCACATGTCTATTACATGGGTATAAAGTGTAGTTTGACTTTTGCACTTACAAACGTGCCAGAGAGCCCTGTTTAGTTACTTGCACTCTCTGGTAAGGTTGGACTTTTGTAAGAATCGGGGGCCATTGGAACATTTTTAATTTATAAAAAGAAGTGCTCAATTCGGGATTCAGTCCTGGGTCGTAGTATCGAACATCAACGGTTTAGACTACTCATCCACCAACCCTTTCTTCCTTTTTTTTTTCTTATCCCTAGTACACATGGTACCCCTGGGCAGAGCTGACTGCTATAGGGCGCGTCCCCAGGTGGTGGATAGGGGAACGACCTTCAGATATGAAGGCCAGCTGTGAAACAAGCAGAATAACTGACAAATAAGCAGTCGTGGACCACAACAGCAGCATTGTTAGAAGAGGAGAAAGACCTCTTTAAAAATCCTGACTTTAACTGACCCAGTTGATAGATCTCAGCAAGGGTCCCTCTCCAGGGATACGGAGGAGCTGCGTCTGTACTCATGTTAGAGTCGGCAGCAAAGGCGTCTGCTTCCATGTTAGGAACGGCCTCAAACTTACAGGCAAAGTCAGACTTTCACCAAAGTGTGCCTGGATCATGGTGCCATGATCAACGAAAGCTGCACCCCTACACCCCATTCCATGAGATCAGATGTTGATTTGCATGCTGCATCGCCCGTCGCGCAGAATAAACAGGGGCGCGGTCAGGACTTAGGTAGAGGGTTCTGTCCGATAAGTATAATACAGTCTCCACAAACTTCTAACTTTGCAGCTTCCAAGCAATTGAGCATTCTGCAGTGCAACATAAATGGATTGTGCTTAACAGCAACAAAAATAAAATTAGAAGAAATAATGGAAATAGCTGAAAAACAAAAGATACAAATTATAGCCCTACAGGAAACCAAATTAAATGAAAAGTACAATCTCAAAAATAAAAACTATAATATCCTCAGAAAAGACAGAAATAAAGAAGGGGGTGGCCTTGCATTTTTAATCAAGAATTTGTACTATGAAGACATAGCCATTAATATTCCAAATACATCAGACCTCGAAGCCCAAGGTATCAAAGTCTACCTCAGTCAAAACAAAACCATCAACATATTCAATATGTATCACCCACCAAACAATAAACTTATTGACGATGGAACAATGGCTCAATTTCTTACAGACAACACTATTATTGTAGGTGACCTTAATGCCAAACATCAACTATGGGGATGTTCCATGCCAAACCCAAGACAAAATACTTTCAAACTTATTTGACGACAATGCCTTCATGTGCTTAAATGATGGGAATCCTACCCACCATTCCTACAGCTATAATACTGCACAAGCACTTGATATAAGTTTCTCCAGTCCTGACATTTTCCACAAATGCAAATGGCAAATATTAAAAAGTATTGGAAGTGATCATTTGCCTAATTTGATAGAAATTAGCACCAAGACCAAAACCAGCTCAATTAAAGAAAAATTCTGGAACTTCAAAAAGGCTAATTGGAATCTTTACCAGCAAAACACCAATGAAGACTTTAGAAAAGCACCCACTAGAATAAAAGATCTGGAACAAAATTGGATATCTTTCAAAAACACCATTATTAAAGCAGCCAAAGTTTCAATACCAAGAGGTAATATTAAGAAATGGATTCCAAATTATACACACCAGGCAAAAGATATTCAAACACTTATAACTAAAAGAAATGAACTACAAAAAAGTGCACCCAAAACCAAACAAATTGTAGAACTGAACTGAACATTGTGAATGCAAAAATAAAAAGGTTATACGTAAATATGAAAAGGGAAAAATGGAAACAAACTTGTGAAAACCTGAACCCAAGAAACCCAAATACAAAACTTTGGCATTTGGCAAAACAAATTGACAGAGCCCAGCCACAAACTGAAAACACAAATATGATTAAGAATACAGATGGTACCCCAGCAACTAATGACAAAAATGCTGTAAAATAGGTAATTCATATCAAATAAGTAGTAAAATCAAATTTGAAATAAAAGATAAGAAAGTTGAAAAAAAGGCCCGAAAGATTATCCATGACTGTAAAAACGTCACCAGCACTCATAATATTTTCAATGAAAAAATCAATATAAAAGAGCTAGATTATGCATTAGAAAACACTGACCTAAACAAGACTCCTGGGCCAGATGGAATCCATGGCCAAATGATATCAAACTTGGGCAAAAATGGCAAAGAAATACTTCTTGATATTTTCAATAACTCCTGGAAAATTGCCTCAAGACTGGAAAACTGCAACAATAATTCCTATTAAAAAACTTGACAAATCTGCTGATGACCCAAAAAACTATCGACCTATCTCCCTCACAAGTACTGTATTTGCTGCAAATTAATGGAAAAAATTATACTCAGACGACTTACCTACCACCTTGACACAAGAAATCTCTTACCAGAGGAACAATATGGATTTAGGAAAGGACATGGGACAATAGACCAAGGTAAAAGATTCACAAAACAAAAAACCAACTAACCACACCATAGCTGCTTTTTTAGACCTTACACAAGCTTTTGATAAAGAGTATGGAAAAACAAGTTAATTACAAAATTATACAAGCATTTCAAAATTGATGGAAAAGCTATCACTTGGATAAATGATTTCCTTAAAAATAGATACATCAGGGTCAAATATAATGGAACTCTATCTAAAACCTTCAAATTGTACCAAGGATTACCACAAGGATCAGTCCTTAGCCCAACTCTCTTCACCCTATTTATTGCAGGCATAGAAGAAAAAATTTCACATAAAACCAATATTGGACTTTTCGCTGATGACATTATTCTATGGAACAGTAACACTAACTGGAAAAAAGCTGAAAGGGATTTGAACAAGACTCTTCTCCACCTAGAAAAATTTGCTAATAAACATAAATTAGAATTTAACCCCAAAAAATCTGAAACCTGTCTTTTTACTACCGATAAATAACTATACAAAATAAGACCAAAAATTATTCTGAAAGAACAACAATTGCAATATAATAAACATCCTAAATATCTCGGCTACACCCTGGATCCAGAAATTAACTCCAGTAAACATATTGAAGAAGTTATTAGAAAAGGAAGAGACCGACTAAAAATCTTGAAATATATTTCAGGAAGAGTGGGGAGCCGATGCAACCACACTAAAATTAACTCTTACACATTTCTAATTAGACCTATCTTGGAATATGGATATCAAATCTATGGTACAGCATCTGAAACAAATCGAAAATCGTTTGAAAGGATACAACTAAGTGCAGCTAGAATTATTACAGGTCTTCAAAATACCTGCCCTAACGATATTGTACTTTACGAGGCAGACATTATGCCCTTAAAGGATAGAAGCTACAATCTGCCAAAATATATAAACAAAATCAAGAGTTATGGAAACAAACACAGAACTTCCTATTACATACTTAATTGGGAATCCAATATAAGACTCAAAAAAGAAGGTCCTCTCCACCTGGCCAAAAGAAATGGATTTTTAAAATATAAAGTAGAAAAAAAATTATTTAGCAGAAAAAATTTCTCCATGCGAAACACTACAAAATGTTATTTTTAATGCCTCTTTAAATGAACCCACCAACAAACAATGCCGAAATCCAGAATACTTAAAACAATTATCATTAGAAATAATTAATAATATTCCTAAAAATGCAATAACTATTTATACCGATGGTAGCAGAGACGAGCTAGGACACACTGGCAGTGGCTGTCTCATCAAAACCACAAATGGCATTGAGAAAATGAACAGAAGAAACCCAGATTTTTGCTCAGTCTTCAGATCAGAACTTATAGCCATCTATGAAGCCTTAAAAAATCCATCAGAAATACTAATTATCAAGATATCTGGATTCTTACTGATAGTAGAAGTGCCATACAACACTTGAGTCACACAGGGGAACTTAGAGACAAAGTAAGCAGGAACATAATTGGCTATCTCCAAAAACTCTCAAAAACCTCAAAAATTCACCTTCAATGGATACCCTCACATGTTGGAATTGAAGGCAATGAAGCTGCTGATGTGCTAGCGAAAAAAGGCACAAAAGAACCCTTGCCACAGAAAAATAAACTTACTTTTAAAGAAATAGAAACAGTAGCCAAAACAAAAATAAACAAGAACTGGAGGATCCCACCTAAGCACAGTTGGTACAGTGGGGTGAACCCAGGAGGAGCTCTGAACATCAGAAATAGACAGCATCAAACAACACTAACAAGATTTAGAACAGGCCATCTCAAGCCATTGAAGATAGAAAATAATAACAAAATCTACCCCACTTGCCCAAAGTGTAGCTTGGCACCTGCAGCTCCAGAACACATTTTGGCTTGCATTAGATGCACTAAACAGGACCTTTGGGAGAGGCTGCTGCTCATCATAAAACAGCTCGAGGAGCATGAACTCGTGGAATTCGTGTAATCTTTACACAAGGGGATAAGAAACAACACATGGTACAGGCCATGATAATCATGGTGGGTAGAAGTAGGCAACTGCTTTTACTGTAAGTGCACCACATGTCTACACATGTGAAAAGCAGTTTGACTTTGCACTTAAAATGTTCCAGAGCCCTGTTTGTTTACTTGCACTCACTGGTGGGGTTGGACTTTTGAACGAATCAAGGGCCATTGGAGCATTTTTAAAATTAGAATAAAGGTGCCCATTGTGGGATTCAATCCTGGGTTGTAGCGGTTGAAAATCAACAGTTTAGACCATCCTTCCATCAACCATTTTTCCCTAATGTAATTCCACCAAACAACAGTTAGCGGCCAAGTATTTATAGATTAAAAAAAATTAACAAAAAACACCATTCATATATATATATTTATAAAAGCACAACTTTTATTATATCCAAAAAACAATAAACATCATTTTTTTTTCCATTTCATCACAAAAAAAAAATAAATATAAACAATTATATATATATATTGTAGCTGTGTTAGGTGTGTTATATATATATATGGCGTAGTCTGCAGGAAGGGACTAGAGACGCAACACGCGCAACAATTTCCTAAAAAACAAAAAAGGGGGGAAAAAAGAAAGAAATCATGATTTAGATATCAACCACTGGACAAGACACAATTACATACAGTTCCTAGAGGTGCTGAGCACACGTGCAAATATAAGTGCAGGGGAAGTTTCACACACACAAGTCAATATATGCAAATCATCTTAATTGTACCAAGAAAGAGCACACACACCACAGTTTTATATAGCAAATAATAATAATTACAAAAATGACATCCAACAAAAAAGATAGAAAAAATAGAAAAAATTATATTATATCCTGATATGGGCAAAAGTTAAAATGAAGAACAAAATGATTTACAACTCAAGGACAAAACTTAAGGAAGTGGAAAGTCTCCGATATTGCTGGTTGTCTGTCCATTTTTTGAAGGAGACAAGAGGTTGTTTACACTTGGTTATCTTGTGTGTCTTCAATAAAGGTCACTGTAATATCTTTCAGAGTTATTGTCTCAATCCCGATATACATGCTGAAAGGTACAACTTCCTTAAGTTTTGTCCATGAATTTATATTGAATAAAAAACTTTTTTTTATTTGATAGATCAAAATTGTCTCAAATATCTTTTAATTCTTTGAAGAAAAAAATGTCTTTGCAACCAATAAGATTTATACACAGCACAAAAACATTAAGCATGTATTTACATATTACTAGCACAATATGTAATTTATCCCCAATTTGTTTAAGCAAGGTTTTAAGTTCGTTTAAAAAAAAAGGCAAAGTTGGTGGTTATATTGCCAGGTATTTTATTGAAGTTTTTTTACTGAAGTCCAAGTAGTGAAGAGAGAAAAAACTGTTTACACATCAAAAGATTATGACATAAAAAAGTTCGGGAGGACAATATTTATCTACCAAAAGAAGCACCTCTCCTATTAAATATCTAACAGAACAATGCATTGTGCATCACCCTAGTAAAAAAATAATATTTATTAGTGATTATAAAGAACAAGCCACAACAACATTTTTGAAATATCCAGACAATATACATAGGTATACAATGATGCACTAGCGCGCCATCTGTTATCAAAATTCGAAACTATTTTAAAGGCATAAGATTCTTTTTGATATTAAACAATTTCTACTGCCCTTACTCAATGGAAAAATTAATGAGAGGGCCTGGCTCATCAGTGGTGAACCCTCTCAGCGGTTTCGCCAGTTTAATCTACCATACCGCTGTTTTATTGCATTTTTGGAACTTCCTTTTATAGTGATACTGTTGATAGACTCTTTGAATGGGTATTTTAGAAGAACTATGGACATAAGCTTTGTGAGGACAGTAAAATTACATACATTTATAAATATATAATATGCTTCGAGCAATCGCTCTTCCGCAAATATCAAATTGCAGTAAGGGCAGTAGAAATTGTTTAATATCAAAAAGAATCTTACGCCTTTAAAATAGGTATACAAGTTAGCATTTTGTCTGAATTTGCCATAAGTGGTGTTCATTCTTTATCATCACTATTAAACCAAAATAAAGACCTAAACATGCTTTAAAATATTTCTTCAATCCTTAATTTCTTTCATATTTCGCTTTCTATGAATGAAAATACTGTAAAAAAAAGTTAAGCTTCAAATTCTTATAACTTTCATTCGTCAGCTGAGGAATCTTTATTTAGGACAAAAAATCTTAGTGAAGGCTTATGTATCACATATGTAAATATGTATGTTTTTAATATATTTTTTATTATATCAACACTAGTAAAGTTTTTTACTAGGGTGATGAATATAATTCTGATGTATATTTAAAGGGAGAGGTGTCTATTATGGTATACACATCAGAGATAGTGTGAGATATAATACATATACATAACAGGATGCAAATCGAGACAATATGTAAATATAAAGTGTGGCTAGGGGGCCGTGTAGGAGCTAAGTGTAGAGATAGAGGTGGTGGACGACAAGTTATTTGTGGTAGGGGTCGACATCGATGGAGGTAGGGACCACCTGGGGCGGCATGGTGGGACTTCCGCTGTGCTCCAGATCCTCATAGGTTCCTGACCTTCCACTGGCTGTACACAGAGGGATTGTAAGTAAGGACTAGATAACAGGAAAAGAAAATTTAACCAAAGAAAATTTTATTATTTGCATCAAAAAAAGTACTTGTGTAATATCCCATTACACAAATATTGATCAATGATCTGTGTGTGGGTGTGATTTTTTTCAAGTTGTGAAAAAATTTCTTTTTTTTTTATTTCAAGAGATTCTACAACCCTACAGTGTTGAATACAGGCAAAGTCAGACTTTCACCAAAGTGTGCCTGGATTCATGGTGCCATGATCAACGAAAGCTGCACCCCTACACTCCATTCCATGAACTCATGGAATTCATGTTGGCGGCAACTCCGCCTTTGCCGGTCCCAAGCCCGGATGAAAAAGGAGGAGAGGGAGCAGTAACAAGCTCGGTAAAAAACCTGGGCTCAGCTGGCCCGGCTGATAGTACCCTGTGGGGTACCTGGCAATATAACCAACTTTGCCTTTTTTGAAACAAACTTAAGACCTTGCTTAAACAAATTGGGGATTAATTACATATTGTGCTAGTAATATGTAAATACATGCTTCATGTTTTTGTGCTGTGTATAAATCTTATTGGTTGCAAAGACATTTTTTTCTTCAAAGAATTACAAGATATTTGAGCCAATTTTGATCTATCAAATAAAAAAAGTTTTTTATTCAATATACACTCATGGACAAAACTTAAGGCCTACCACTGAGTAGTGCTCCCAGTCTTAATGACAAAGGCAGACACATTCTACTTCACCCAATCATGATGGTTGTCAAAGCTTGATACACTAATATGATTGAGTGGAGATAAGAAAGAAGAAGAAGATGTAATCTTTGCACAAGGGGATAAGAAACAACAAAGTACAGAATGATGGTAACAACACTTTTACCACAAAGTCACACACTATTTATTTATTTGGAGATTCTCTTGTTACCTTGTTATTTCTAATTTATAATCCAAATTGTACCTTATCTGGTGCAATCATAGAAAATTATTTGGGCAATCATATTTGCATTAAAAAATGATGGCTCTAATAATTTTCTATGATTGCATCTGAGAAGGTAACATTTAGATTATAAACACAAGGTAATAAGACCAAATCTCCAAATAAATAAATAGTGTGGGACGTTGTGGTAAAAGCATTGTTACCTTCATTCTGTACTTTTGTCTGATGATGGTAACACCACTGTTACTATAATGTCACACACTATTGTTTCTAATCAATGTGTTTTCTCTACTCTTCCCCGGCAGACACCATCAAAAGTCTCAAGCTTTACAAGCTTGATACCTTTTTTTTTGCTTATCCCTAGTACACGTGGTATAGGCCATGATAATCATGGTGGGTAGTTAGCGACTGCTTTTACTGTAAGTGCACCATATGTCTACACATGTGAAAAGCAGTTTGACTTTGCACTTACAAATGTGCCAGAGCCCCGTTTGGTTACTTGCACTCGCTGGTGGGGTTGGACTTTTGTAAGAATCGGGGGCCATTGGAGCATTTTTTTTTTTAAACAGAAAAAAAGTGTCCAATGCGGGAATCGAACCTGGGTCGTAGTGGTCAAAAACCAAACGGTTAACCAGCCTTCCACCGACCCCACGCTTGATACCTTAATATGATTGAGTGGAGATAAGAAAGAAGAAGAAGAATGTGTTTTTAATCTATAATCCAAATTGAATACCTTATCAAGTTATACATATCACTATTAAAATTTAAAAAAAGGCATATCCTGACCATGAGCACATAAGCTTTTTAGATAGCAGAGCAGCATATCTAGTGGCCCTTTCACTAAGATGGCACTCTGCCATCTAGAAAGCTCATGTACTCATGGTCAGGATATGACTTTTTTTTAATCCTAATACTAACACCTGACCTTTTTTTAATATATTTCCCACATATATCACTATAAAATCATCTATATACAGTAGGGTTCCTTTAGCGGACATCTCTCTACAAAGGACAGGTTTCATTTGCAAAATTACCATTTTTACTATTTAGCAACTCTCCAACAAAAATCTTAGAATGCTCAAATTTATTGGAAAAAATAAAAACATTCCCGAAATGCACCAAATGCGATTCCCAACCAGCCAGTCCTGAACATCTATTGAATTGTATCAAATCCTCAAAAAAAGACCTCTGTGAAAACCCCAGGACTATAATAGAAAAGCTGAGACAATGGAACCTAATGGAGATTGTTTAAACTACTTGAGGAATATGCAACAACAACAACTCTCCAGTAAGAGGACACCTCTCCCTAAAGAACACTTTGGTTCTGTAATTAGGTGTCCTTTACAGGGAGGAGGTTCTACTGTAGCAACTCTCTGTTAAGAGGACACCTCTCCCTAAAGAACACTTTGGCTCTGTAACTAGGTGTTGTCCTTTACAGGGAGGAGGTTCTACTGTAGCAACTCTCTGTTAAGAGGACACCTCTCCCTAAAGAACACTTTGGCTCTGTAACTAGGTGTTGTTCTTTACAGGGAGTTAGTTCTACTTAAGCAACTCTCTGGTAAGAGGACACCTCCCTCTAAAGGACAGTTTGACTCTGTAACTAGGTGTTGTCCTTTACAGAGAGGTAGTTCTACTGTAGCAACTCTCTGGTAAGAGGACACCTCTCCCTAAAGAACACTTTGGCTCTGTAACTAGGTGTTGTTCTTTACAGGGAGTTAGTTCTACTTAAGCAACTCTCTGGTAAGAGGACACCTCCCTCTAAAGGACAGTTTGACTCTGTAACTAGGTGTTGTCCTTTACAGAGAGGTAGTTCTACTGTAGCAACTCTCTGGTAAGAGGACACCTCTCCCTAAAGAACACTTTGGCTCTGTAACTAGGTGTTGTCCTTTACAGAGAGGTAGTTCTACTGTAGCAACTCTCTGGTAAGAGGACACCTTTCCCTAAAGAACACTTTGGCTCTGTAACTAGGTGTTGTTCTTTACAGGGAGTTAGTTCTACTTAAGCAACTCTCTGGTAAGAGGACACCTCCCTCTAAAGGACAGTTTGACTCTGTAACTAGGTGTTGTCCTTTACAGAGAGGTAGTTCTACTGTAGCAACTCTCTGGTAAGAGGACACCTCTCCCTAAAGGACAGTTTGGCTCTGTAACTAGGTGTTCTTTACAGGGAGGTAGTTCTACTCTATTTAGCAACTCTCCAGTAAGAGGAACCTCTCCCTAAAGGACACTTTGGCTCTACAACTAGGTGTTGTCCTTTACAGGGAGGTAGTTCTACTCTATTTAGCAACTCTCCAGTAAGAGGACACCTCTCTCTAAAGGACACTTTAGCTCTGTAACTAGGTGTTGTCCTTTACAGAGAGGTAGTTGTACTGTAGCAACTCTCTGGTAAGAGGAGACCTCTCCCTAAAGAACATTTTGGCTCTGTAACTAGGTGTTGTCCTTTACAGGGAGGTAGTTCTACTGTAGCAACTCTCCGGTAAGAGGACACCTCTCTAAAGGACAGTTTGTCTCTGTAACTAGGTGTTCTTTACAGGGAGGTTGTTCTACTGTATATATATATATAAAAGAATGGAGGGGGGGGGGGGGGGTACCTATATCTCTATATGGGTTGACGCATTTCTTGGGGGGGATGGTGGCCTAGAAGCTGGTATCCTGAGTTGGTCAATAATGACATATAGCCTGGCACCACAGCATCATCTCTCTGTATAGGTAGGAGGGGTTCTTAGCATAACTGAAGACAGAGATGTTGGAAAAATATTTGAGAGATACGGAGGATGGAATAGAGAAGATATAAATTGGTGATAAGGTACAATTTATATTATGATTCATTAGCGCCCCCCCATCTGTTATGAAAATTCGAAACTATTATAGATGCATATGATTATTATTATTTTTTTTAATTAAACAATTTCTATTTGCACTTACTGCAATGTGTTGTTGTTGTTTCTAATCCCCTTGTGTAAAGATTACACAAATTCCATGAGTTCATGTTCCTGGAGCTGTTTTATGATGAGCAGCGGCCTCTCCCAAAGGTACTTACTGCAATATAAAAATTAATAGAGGCCCTAGCTCATCAATAGTAAACCCTCCCAGCAGTTTCGACAGTTTAAACCACTGGGAGGGTTCACCACCATTGATGAGGCATGCCCTCATTTTAATTTTTACATTGCAGTAAGGGCTGTAGAAATTATTTTATTAAAAAAAAAAGAATCATACGCATCTATAATAGTTTCAAATTTTCACAATTTAAATTATAGATAAAAAAAACAAGGTGATGAACCCAAAATCAAATAAATAGTGTGTGACATTTCAGCAACAGCATTGTTACCATCATATGGTGACAGAAGAACAAATACAAGTCAGGGAGAGGAGCTATATAAAAGAGAACTATGGTACAAGCAAGATGTCCTTCTACGGCTACCTAATGACAAGTGACAATGGTTTATGTATATATGTTATATTAAAATATTTTATTTAAAAATATATTTCATAGATTCAAATATTTTGTTAAATCAACCACCAGAGGTCACACTTCCCCTATAAAAAATCATTGTTGTTGTTTCCCGTTGGCCGGCTCAAAACTTTTTTACATTATGTAAATAATCTTTTTTTTTTTCCTTATTCTACTCGCCTTAAGCCAGGCATTACTTTTATCAAATTGTTTTTTTATATATATTCCATGGGTTCAATTAAAGCAATATCTGATCAAGACTATTTTTATTATTTCAAGAATTTTAACCACGACTGCATTACCATTAAATTTAAGCAGAAAATATTTTTTCTATTTATAATATACATACACTTTCATGACAATTTATTTTACATAATTCTAAATTTTTTCAATGCTATATTACTAAACCTATTATACAAAGTGTGAAAAGATTGATAAAAATATGTAGCACAGGCATATATAAGTATATGCAAATCCAAATCATATACTATGGGAGGAAGGAAGCAAATGTAAAAAGAGACAAATTGAAATAGGTGTTGGCCGGGACCACAGAACGAATCTTTTTCTTATATAAAAGAAGCTCTTTTCCTCCCTGAACCTATATTTCTTCTTTCTATAGTTGTATAAAGTTGAAAGGAGGTATTTCTTTCAAAGTAAAAGATGAGGAGAAGTAGAGAAAGGCAGTATTGTTTCCATTTCCATCCATATTTGCATACTGTAAGAGACATTCCTAGCAGACGGGCTGCGGTAACCCGGCTGGCGGAATCCTGTCTCCCTAATGTCACGGCAGCCCGACCAATCAGGTGTCAAGAACACAGAGTACAAGTGACAACGCTGGCATCGTGGCACATGCTACTTTCTTATCAGTATAATTTAGTTATCTTGTGTTTTTTTTTTTGCTTATCCCTAGTACACGTGGTACAGGCCATGATAATCATGGTGGGTAGTTAGCGACTGCTTTTTACTGTAAGCGCACCACATGTCTACACATGTGAAAGCAGTTCGACTTTGCACTTACAAATGTGCCAGAGCCCCGTTTGGTTACTTGCACTCGCTGGTGGGGTTGGACTTTTGCAAGAATCGGGGGGCCATTGGAGCATTTCTTTTTTTTTTAAACAGAAAAAAAGTGTCCAATGCGGGGATCGAACCCGGGTCGTAGTGGTCGTAAACCAAACAGTTTAACCAGCCTTCCACCGACCCCCCGTTATCTTGTGTAATTTTTTTAAATAAATAATTTTACCGCATACAATATAAGTGAGACTTTTTATTTTACTAAGAGACTTACGACCAGAGGAAACTAACAATACTATGGTACCACTCATGAGTTGTTAGAACAGCCACGTACCTCCAGTGAAGAAGCTCTCCGCAGATCCCGCGGCGTGCATCCTCAACAGCATCACCACTGCGGGCCGTGTGAAGAGATTGAAGAAACACATGCTGATGTAAGGGAGTCAAGGAACAGTTTTATACCTTCACCGCACGTACAAGATTTCCTTTACAGTACAGACAATGTAAACAGTCTCATACAGTATCATAAGGTATCAAAGTAATACAACCAAATAAACAAAATAGTGTGTGACATTTCAGCAACAGCATCATCAGAAACTTTACCAGAAACATTAGCCAGAAACCAGATTACCAGAAACATTACCATCATCAGAAACTCTGCCTTTGCCGGTCCCAAGCCCAGAAACCAGATTATCCCAAGCCCAAACCAGAAACCAGATTACCAGAAACATTCAGAAACATTACCATCATCAGAAACTCCGCCTTTGCCGGTCCCAAGCCCGGATGAAAAAGGAGGAGGGGGAGCAGTAATAAGCTCACTAAAAAACCTGGGCTCAGCTGGCCCGGCTGATAGTACTCTGTAAGGGCTCCTAATACAGGGATACAGGATGAACAGCGTTTGTACTCCATGTTAGGAGTGGCTGCACAGAGGCGGCCATTTCTTTTGGAGCTAAGTCGGCCTGCCACTGAGTAGTGCTCCCAGTCTTAATGACAAAGGCAGATGCATTCTACTTCACCCTGTCATGATGGTTGTCATTGATGAGAGGTACAGTAAACCCTCTACACGATTGTATCAAGTCTTGTTCTGGTAGACTTGATGCTGTAACCAGGAGGGACACTCCCTCTCTAAAAATCCCAGAGTTCAACTGACCCGGTACTCCAGGGATACGGAGGAGTTGCGTCTGTACTCATATTAGAGTCGGCAGCAAAGGCTTCCATGTTAGAAACGACCTCAAATTACAGGCAAAGTCAGACTTTCACCAAAGTGTGCCTGGATCATGGTGCCATGATCAACGAAAGCTGCACTCCTATACCCCATTCCATGATATCATGAACTCATGGAATTTGTGTAATCTTTACACAAGGGGATAAGAAACAACAACAACAACAACATGATAGTTGTCAAGTCTCAAAGCTCTACAAGCTTGATACCCTAATATGATTGAGTGGAGATAAGAAATAAGAAGAAGAGACCATCATAAGACACTGGGTTCAGTACTTTTATCACCTTGTGTTTATAATCTTAATTGTGCCTTAACAGTCTAATACAATAGTAGAGCAGTATGGTAGATTGAACTGGCAAAACTGCTGGAAGGGTTCACCACTGATGAGCCAGGCCCTCCCAATATTTTTCTTATTGGATTAAAAGAAAATACAGTCGAACTTGGATAATTCGAACCCCAAGGGACCATAAAAAAATTCGAATTATCCAAAAATTCGAATTAAAGATGTTTTGAATAAAGGCTTAAGGCTTCTAGGGACCAAGATAAATATTCGAATTAAAGAGGTTTTCGAATTAAAGAAGTTCGAATTATCCAAGTTCTACTGTAAGACCTAATCCAAATAATTTATTAGTGTGTGACGTTTTGGCAACAACATTGTCACCATCATCAGACATCATTCTTTTGTCTGATGATGGTGACAATGTTGTTGCCAAAATGTCACACACTAATAAATTATTTGGATTAGGTCTTATTTTCTTTTATTATAATCTATTATCCAAATTGTGCTTTATCATTTTCCTATTGGAATAAAGACACAGTACATAGAGTTATTTTATTTGAATAAATAAAAAGAGCTAAAAATAGTTTCCTTTCCTAAACACAAGGCAATAAAACCAAATCTCCAAATATAAATAAATAGTGTGTGACATTTTGGCAACAATATTGTCACCATCATCAGACAAATTGAATACTTTTGTCTGATGATAGTAACAACGCTGTTACCAAAATGTCACACACTATATTTGGTCTTATTTACCTTGTGTAATTGACTATTCTCACCACAGCCGATATGTAATTGAGGCCAACTTATGCAACAAGGAAATGATGAGGGAAGCATAAAAGGATACACTGCAGAGAAGGTGAAGCTGCTTGTACCTGCGCAAACAAACACATGGCATCATTGTCTGTATTTTTTTACATGTACATTTTACTTTTTTTTTTTTACATCTATATATATAAAAATCAATGTTTGTATGTTTGTATGTCCGGTATACAAATTCGCAGTAATTCACTAATTCAAACCAAAATTTACATACATAGGTAAAAAATACAGGGAAGACAATAGGCTATTTAAAAAAAATATATAAATCAATTATTAAAACTATATATTCAAATTATTCTACTTAGCTCATGAACAGCGCCCTCTATCAAAGATTAGATTAAATTATGCTGATGCAAACAAATAGATAATGCTAATAACAAACAATCATAAAAAAAAAATCTTATCTAAATATATATCACTCGGGTCAATCCCGGGGCAAAGCCCGGGTCACCCGTCTAGTGTTAAAATAAATACAATGGAATCTTGCTATAATATCTTCTTTTATAACAGCAAAATGGTCATAACATCCTTTTTTTATCCTTAGTATACATGGTATAGGCCATGATAATCATGGCTGTTAGTAGTTAGTGAGCGCTTTTACTGTAAGTACACTACATATCTACACATGTAGAAAGCAGTTCAACTTTTGCACTTACAAATGTGCCAGAGCCCTGTTTGGTTACTTGCATTCGCTGGTGGGGTTTGACTTTGGCAAGAATCGGGGGGCTATTGGAGCAAATTTTCTTATTCAGAAAAAATTGCCCCTATTCGGGTCATGACTATCAGAAATATAAGGTTTTATACCACTCATCCACCTATAATAGGAAAAGTCAAAAACATTCGATTCAATACTTTTTTTTTGTCTGATGATGGTAACAATGCTATTACCAAAACATCACAAACTATTTATTTATTTGGATTTATTGTTATTATCTTGAGTTTCTAATCTATAATCAACATTTTTTACCTCGTGTAATCTTTACACAAGGGGATAAGAAACAACAACAACAACAACATTTTTTACCTCGTGTAATCTTTACACAAGGGGATAAGAAACAACAACAACAACATTTTTTACCTTAAATCATGTACTAGGGGTAAACATTATTTTAAAAAAAGTGTGTTTGACTGTGATATTGTGCTATATTGGGCAGCATAATCACAGGAAGATGGTGACACAATGGTATCAGACACAAGATAAAGCAAACGGTGGTTTCCATGCCATAACTCCTGTAACAGAAGAGGGAGGTCTCAGAACAAATGAGAGAGTTTGTTGAAAGTTGTTGCGGACGGCTGACAAAAACAACCATTGCACCATCTAATGGAATAAAAATCAACGGGGGGTCAGTGGAAGGCTGGTTAAACCGTTTGGTTTTCGACCACTATGGCCAGGATTGGATTCCCGCATTGGACACTTTTTTCTGATTAAAAAAAAAAAAAAAGCTCCAATGGGCCCTGATTCTTACAAAAGTCCAACCCCACCAGCGAGTGCAAGTAAACCAAACGGGGCTCTGACACACTTGTAAGTGAAAAAGTCAAACTGCTTTCTACATTTGTAGACATGTGATGAATTTACAGTAAAAGCGGTCACCTACTTCTACCCAACATGATAAGCAATAGACACAAGATAAAGCAATGGTGGTTTCACTCCTGTGACAGAAGAAGGAGGTCTTGGAAAAATTAGAGAGTTTGTTGAAAGTTGCGGCCAGCTGACAACCATTGCCCCATCTAATGGAATAAAAATCAACTAAACATTTGATTTAGCTTATTCCCTATAATATTTGACCAACCCATCTTTATATATATTCTTATTTTTTTCACACAAATATAAATATATATACAGTAAAACCCTTCTATAGTGAACCCCATTGGGACGGGACTTTTGGTTCACTATAGCCACGGTTCACTATAGCCACGGTTTGGGTGTTTAAATTTTTTTTTTTGAGGATAGAATTAAAGGGCATGCGCAAAAAAAAAAAAAAAAAAAGGCTACCTCTTAATATTGGCTGCTTTTTCCCCCCTAAAAATTAACCTATTTCTATATATTAAAGCTGTATATTAAAATAAAAACAAAATCATGTGAAAATATTGCCTTTTTGATCAGTTCCTCTGATAATTTAATTAGTATAAATGCAACCTGCCCCCCATATGTAAAAAAAATCCAAGAAAAGTATACCTTATATATAAAAATTAAATAAAAACTTTATTAATAATATTTTAAAAGGTATAAAAATATATTTTATATAAATAAATATTATATTACAATATAGGATACAAAGGCTTACTTGAAGAAGTCTGTTATTTTTTTCTGCTTTAACATATTCCTCAAAAATTTGGTTTCATATCTAGCAAAGAAATCTTCATTTTTTTAAAATGAAGCCTAGCTTGTACTAACCACGTATACAAGGCTTCTAAAAGTGGATAATGACACTGACGATAGCGGCAATAGTTGGGATTGATTACTCTTTGTAGCATTTTTTTTTTAGTCTTCTTTTTTGCCCCATATCGTAGAAATGCTACTTTTGCTCATTTTCATTTTCTTCCGAAGTTCCGCTTGCGATGTACCACTCTCAATAGCTTTTATGATGGTTAATTTCTTTTCAAGTGATATCTTGGTACGAGCGACTTTTTCTTTGGCACTTCCATTATCTTTTAAAACTGGTTTTAATAATTTAAATCATGTTTTAAGGAATTTTCCTAATGTAGAGTTAAGAAATTTAGTTTTCAATAAGGCATGAAAAATTTATAAAAGTGTGCAGTATAAAAATAGAACGTGAATAAAAACACCCAATGTCGCTAAATTCTTTGTTTTGAATTGCGATCTGTGAGCTAGAGCTCACACAAAATTTTAATTACTTTTGAAAATTATAATTTTGGAATTTTAGAATTAAAATTAAAAGTTCGTTATAAGCATGGTATTTTTGATAGAATTTAATATTTTGGGACCAAAATTGGGTTCGTTATAGCGATAGTTCGCTAGTTTGAAAAGTGAAAAGTTCGTTATAACGATGGTAATTTTAATGGAATGGAATTGGGATTTTCGATGGGTTCATTATAAGGGAAGGTTCGTTATATCCATGGTTCGTCTTAGCGGGGTTTTACTGTAGATAGAAAAATTGCTGGGAGGACGGGAGAAGCACCCTATGCTTCTATGGATCAATTTCCTCCCGGAAAATTTTCCATCTATATTCTAGCCATAGATTTGGCCCAGTCACTTTGCCAGCAAAACACCTCTTTGGTAGATTGTGAAGATTCCATTAGATCCCGTGTGAATCTCATGGAATAAAGTCCGCCCTAGACTGACGAGGGCCATCAGCCAGAAACCATGGTCTCTAGGTGGACGCTTCTCAGTTTGCCAAAGCTGGTGCTGTGGCTTTGTCACCGACCCGAGGCCGCTAGTTTGCAGGTTTAACTGTATATATATATATATTAGATAATAAAAAGGAATAAATTGGATTTAATAAAAGATTTATTTGCTAATATTTCGGTTGGCTGAACACTAACCTTTATCAAGGCATATGCTATGCTCAGTTTGTGTATACAAAAATGTAATGCCTTAATAAAGGTTGGCATTCAGCCAACAGAAATATTGACAAATAAATATTTTATTCAATCCAATATATGCCTTTTTATTATCTAATGATATAGATTGCTCTATTTTCAGAACGATACATTATGGAAAGATAATGAAAAATATAAAAAAAAAAGTCAGGTGTTGATATTGATATTAAAAACAAAAATAGGCATATCCTGACCCAGCTCAGATGAGCATTTTTGGATAGCAGAGAGCGCCATCTAGTGGAAGAAAAATCAACTAAATGTTGATTTAACCTGTTCCCTGATATTTGGCCAACACATTTTCTTGATAAATCAAGAAAAGCCAAGGACCTTTGGGAGAGGCTGCTGCTCATCATAAAACAGCTCGAGGAGCATGAACTCATGGAATTCGTGTAATCTTTACACAAGGGGATAAGAAACAACAACAACAACAACAAGAAAAGCCAATCATGTACGTGTTTCAGGCTGTTGGGCCTCATCAGTGTAGTGCACTCCACCAGCGAGTGCAAGTAACCAAACGGGGCTCTGGCATTTGTAAGTGCAAAGTCGAACTGCTTTTCACATGTGTAGACATGTGGTGCGCTTACAGTAAAAGCAGTCGCTAACTACCCACCATGATTATCATGGCCTGTACCACGTGTACTAGGGATAAGCAAAAAAAAAAAAAAGTGTAGTGCAGGTTTTACCTCAATGACCAAATATTTGTTCCCAGAGGCTTCCTGAGAAATCAAGATTCAGGGCCAAGTTTGTGTAAATACACTGTCCACCAGCAATCAAAGGTTCTACTTTAATTATAAAGGACAATATAAAGTCCATCTTTTAATATAAGGTTGCCCCAAAAGTTTTTCTTTAAAAACGTTATTTTTCTTATTACTTGGCGAATTCTATATACAGTTACGAGCGTCATGCGTCATCTCTGTCACCATTTGCTTTTTCTTTGGAATGGCGCTCTCCTTATGGTTGGCTATGATCACGTGGCTACGATGGCGCCGCCACTACGCGAGACACAAAGATTTTTGTCGAAACGTCGAGGTAATAAAAAGATTTACTGGCCGAAGTATCTTTATTTTCAAGAAATATGAATGCCGGCCAGGCAGCCTGAATATTTACGATAATACATAATACAATTACGATAAGGCAAAATTTGTATTATAGATTATAAACACAAGGTAATTAGACCAAATCCAAATAAATAAATAAATAGTGTGTGACGTTTCAGTAACAACGCTGTTACTGAAATGTCACACACTATTTATTTATTTGGTCTTATTACCTTGTTTTTATAATACAATTACTTTATACATAATACAAAGACATTATATATAACGCCGAATAATATTGGTATTTCAACTTTTTTGTAAGTGTTTACAAACTGTTAAAGAATTAGCAGAGTTTTTATTATTAAGGAAATGTTTAATTGAACGTTTTAAAACAAATATCTTCAAAGAAAAAAAAGTGTGGGTAAGCCTTTTTTTACAACAAACAACAACAAGAGTAATAACAAGAGTGCCAGATCATAAAAAAATATATATATATCTTAAACGTCAACCAAAATAAAATCACGGACACAAAAAAATATTTTAACACAAACGTTTGGGACAGCCTTGTAATGGTGTCATTTTTTCCGGCACCATTGTCATTACTCTTTCTTAAAAGAGGCTTTACTTTCAGACACTGGGATTGGAGAAAGAAGACCCAGTGTGATATCCACGGAGTGTGTCAATGTTTTCAAGCAACAAACAGAAGGAGACTTACGGGAAGAACTACCGTAGTGGACAATGAGAGTGACCACGTCAAGCAAAATGGCCACAGCTTCCGTCATCATAGCCTAGAGACACAATATTATGCAAATAAGTTACAAGAACTGATAAGACATGCTGGTTTAATAGTTCTCTTAACTCCACCTTTGCCGGTCCCAAGCCCGGATGAAAAAGGAGGAGCAGTAACAAGCTCACTAAAAAACCTGGGCTCAGCTGGCCCGCCTGATAATACCCTGTAAGGTCTCCAGGGATACAGGATGAGCAGCGTTTGTACTCCATGTTAGGAGCAGCTGTACATGGCATCTGTTCCTCATGTCAGAGGCGGCCATTTCTTTTGGAGCTAAGTCAGTGGCCTGCCACTGAGTAGTGCTCCCAGTCTTAATGACAAAGGCAGACAAATTCTACTTCACCCAGTGTGGAGATAAGAAAGAAGAAGAAGTAGTTCTCTTTTAACATATATATTGCCACATGGAAAATTAGGAAAGACAAAAACTTCAGGATGACACAACAATTTATTTAAGACAAGAACAAACTAAAAATGATAAACAAAAGATAAGCAATGAGGGAAGTTTACAGAGTAACAAAATATAAACATTAAAAACAATGATACTCTGTTAATACTGGTGTAAGATAATAAATACTTAGCTACAATATTCTAAACACAAGGTAATAAGACCAAATCCAAAATAAATAAATAGTGTGTGACGTTTCTGTAACAGCGTTGTTATCATCTTCAGACAAAATCTATCTGATGATGGCAATAACGCTGTTACCAAAATGTCAAACACTATTTATTTAGATTTGATCTTATTAACTTGTGTTTATAATCTATAATCCAAATTGTACCTTATCAGAATATTGTAACAAAGCATTTATTAATTTTATTATTTTTTATTAACAGAGTGGTCATTTTTATGTTCATATCTTGCGACTCTGTAAATTTCCCTGGTAGCTTATCTTTTGTTTACAATTCATAGTTTGTCCTTCCCTGAAATAAATTGTTGTCTCCTCCTGAAGTTTTTGTCTTCCCTAATTTTCTCCACGTGGCAATATTCTAAACTTAAAACAAACACACACAAAATCATGGAATATTACAGCAGTATGGGAGATTAAACTGCCAAAACAAGGCTAATTTTATTGCACTAATATTCTAGCTATGATTTCAGAAAATTGAACGCAAGTCTTTATAGGTTTGATGCAATATATATATACTTTGCTCTTGTGGAATAATCAGTATGGTAGATTAAACTGTCAAAACCACTGGGAGGTTTCATCACTGATGAACCAGGCCCTTACAAAGAGGTAAGTAGGAACTTCTCCACTACATGATAAAGCACAATTTGAATTATAGATTATAATAATAAAATAAAATAAGACCTAATCCAAATAATTTATTAGTGTGTGACGTTACGGCAACATCATTGTTACCATCATCAGACAAAAGAATAATTTATTTATTAATTCTTTTGTCTGATGATGGTGACAATGTTGTTGCCGAAACGTCACACACTAATAAATTATTTGGATTTGGTCTTTATTTTCTTTTCTCCTCCACTACATGATGCTGATTGATCATCGTGAGGATATAATTACAAGCCGGCAATGTGAGAGGAGAATCTGACTGGAGTCTTAATATAAAAGCTTTGTGTGTGTATATATGGTTAAAGAAAAAGGATAAACATAAGGTAATAAGACCAAATCCAAAAAAAAATAATAAGTGTGTGACATTTCAGTAACAGCGTTGTTACCATCATCAGGCCAAAAAGTACTGAATCTATCTGATGATGGTAACAATGCTGTTACTGAAATGTCACAGACTATTTATTTACAGTAGAACTACCCCCCTGTAAAGGATAACACCTAATTGCAGAGCTAAAAGTGTCTGTTGTGGCTTGAATGTTCAGTAAATGATATAAAGAAGCATTTTACCACTTGACTCTGAATTATATTTGATTTATTTGAGTTTTAGAGTTAGGAGTAGCTACAACATTAGTTATCTAAATTGAGTCTTTTTCTTTGCCGGATAGAAATTTACATATCTTACTGAATCATCAACAATATACAAAAATTGAAATTTTAAAGGATTTACAATTATTTACATATAAGAATAAAAATTAAAAAATTGCTTAATACAAAATTTAATTTAAAGAAAAATCCGACTTCCAAAATTATATCACAGGATCCAACATACTCCCCCGGCTGGGAAGAGATGACCAGAAAATAAAAATAAAAATTAAAAAAAAGAGTTCCAATAGTATAGATGCTGGACTAATTGATTCCGACTATGTAGCTAAGATTACAATTTTCATTGTTTGAAAGGTAATGGAATCAGCTTTGTAATGGGTCTCTTGAAGACTCCTTTTGAAGTCTTTATCTGGACTACCCTGACATTCTTGTCCTCTCCTGGAAATATCTCTTGAATCCTAGCCAAAGGCCAGTGAAGTGGAGATATTTGAGCCTCTTTGAGGTAAACTAGTTGACCTATTTGGATATTGTCTTGTTTGATTCGCCATTTACCACGGCCTTGGAGGTTGCTCAGATATTCCTTGGACCATCTTGACCAGAATGAGTTTTTTAGTTTTTGAATCAGCTTCCATCTTGTCTGTAAGTTTAAGACTTCAGAGTTTGAGGTTGGAATTTCTGAAAACGAAGATCCTATTAAGAAATGAGCTGGTGTCAAGGCCTCATAATCATTGGGATCACTACTTAGAGGGGCCAGTGGTCTTGAATTTAGGCAAGATTCTATCTGAATAATCAAAGTGTTCATTTCTTCATAATTCAGGGTTGTTGATTTAAAGGTTCGGACCAAGTGTGATTTCACACTTTTGATTCCGGCTTCCCAAAGGCCACCAAAGTGAGGTCCACCTGGGGGGATGAAATGCCAAGTGATTAATTCCTCTGTAACCAATCTTTGCACTGATTGAGAGTTCAATAATTGAAACTGAGTGCGGAAAAAATTGGATGCTCCTTTAAAATTGGTAGCATTATCTGAGTAAATGTCAGAGGGCTTCCCTCTTCTGGCCATGAATCTTCTCAACGAGGCCATGAATGAATCAGTTGATAAACTTGTTGTCAACTCTAAATGAATGGCCTTAGTAGTAAAGCAAATGAATAGTACAATGTAAGATTTGCTTATTGTTTTAGATCTGCCCAGGCTTCTCTTTATTAAGAATGGTCCTGTAAGATCAATGCCAGTCTTTGAGAATGGCCTTGATGGGATGATTCTTTCCGGAGGTAGATTTCCCATGATTTGATGAATGGTAGTAGATTTAAATTTTAAACAAATCAGACATTTTTTAATGATTTTTTTGACTGCATCTCTTGCTCCCAAAATCCAATAATTTTTTCTGAGTATTGACAATACAAGTTGAGGTCCTGCATGTAGGCATTTCCTGTGAATATCATCGATTATAAGATTGGTGATGTGGTGATTCTTCGGTAGTAAGAAAGGGAATTTTTTATTTTCATTTAAATAGGAATACTTGAGTCTACCTCCAACTCTTAGAAGTCCTTGAGTGTCTAAAAAGGGATTTAGAGAAGTTAGCTTGTTGGACAGAGGTAGTTGCTTGTTTGACTTCAGTAATTTTATTTCCGTGCAGAATTCAACTTGCTGGATTGATTTGACTAAGACTTGAATTGCCTTTGTTAATTCTCTTGTTGTCAAAGGTCCTTTCTGACGAATTGGATCAAAGAGGAGGCAATTGTAGTAGAATCTCCAACACCAAGCTGTTATTCGGATCAATTTGGTCATTGTGGAATACCTTTCAATGAATTCTAGATTTAAAATAGTTTCTGAATTTTGAATTAAGGTTGTTTGATCCAACACTTGACCTTCACCGACTTCTTCTTGAATGATATTGAGGTTTACTTGGGTTGGTGAAGAAGGAATATATCGAACATTATTTTCTTGAAGCCAAATAGGACCCCGCCACCAAATTCTATGATTGACCAAGTCTTGAGGCATGATTCCTCTGGATGCGCAATCAGCTGGATTATCTTGACTGGATACATGGAACCAATCAGTGATTTGAGTCAAATTTTGAATTGACGACACTCTGTTCGAAACAAAGGCCTTCCATCTGCTGGCATCTGATCTTATCCAATCTATGCAGATTTGTGAATCAGTCCACAAAAAGGTTTTGTCAGGTTGAAAAGGAAATGATTCAAGAATGACTTGATTCAGTTGAGCCAAAAGCAATGCTGCACTTAGTTCAAGTCTTGGAATTGTAATGGTCTTTAATGGTGCAACCTTAGTTTTTGAGGTTATCAGAATAATTTTGATCTTTTGATTTTTGAATCTAGTTTTCAAGTAAAAAACTGCTGAATAAGCATTAAGGGATGCATCACAAAATCCATGTAGTTGTAATTCTTCTATTTCAGAAGATGAGCTGTTCAGGTATCTTGGTATTTTGATTTCCTTTAGGCACGATAGTTGAGTTTGGAATTTATTCCAATTTGACTTTATATCTGATTCAATTGGTTCATCCCATGAAGTTTTCCTCTTCCAAAGCTGTTCTCTTAGGACTCCATGATGTGGTAAATAAAAACATTGGTTGGAAGGTTTTTTCAACTCCTTGAGTGGTATCAACTCCATATGATTCAGCTCCATGTACTCCCTCATAAAGTTGATGTATTGAGATTTGATACTTGGATTAGCCTGTAGCCTTTTTTCCAAATTAAAACCTTCTCAATGCTTGAGATCTTGAATCACCTAAATTGGGTGTTGATTTAAAAGGGAGATTGACTGAATATCTGCCCTCAATGTCTCTCTTGAGGTTTGACTTGAATAATATCTCACAGGCATTCTTTGTACCCAACTGGGCCTTAGAAATTGGAAAATCTTCAAGTTCCCAGAATTTTCTTATGCTGGAATCAAGTTCAGTGGTACAGTGATTGATTACCGAAGTATTCGACTTAATATTTGAATGGATTCTCCCAGAAACAAGCCAACCTAACTTGGTATTAAGTGCTATAGGATGGTGCTTTAAATCTGTTTTATGACCTAGAATGATTTCTACAAAGGTATCTGCACCCAAAATTAGGTCTATGGGCTTGGTGACATAGAATTCTGGGTCTGCCAAGAGCAAATTTTCTAAATGAGGAAAGTCTGCTGACTGAATTTGGAAGTTTGGAAGGTCTGCAGTTACCCTCCCAACCACAAATGCTCTGGCAGAAAATAATTGATCATTATGATGTGGGGTGAACTCTATTTCAACCTGCGATGTTGTCCTGTTGACAACAATGTCACCTACACCTTTTAGTGTATAAGAATTTTTCATTTTTTCAAGTCCCAACTTGTGGCAATATTGTTCTGAAATTAGGCATATTTGGGACCCATTGTCCACTAATGCTCTACATAGCACAAATGAGCCATCCTTCGCCTTGACTTTAATAAGGGCTGTTGACAGTAGAATATTTGTTTCCGTTTCCAAAGGCATCACATTACAGATGGTATTTGTTGAAATCAACATCTCTTGAGAGGTTGTTGGTTGTGGAATGGATGGTTCAGAGTTGTATTCATGCAGAAGAGTATGATGGTTCTGCTTGCAGTTTTTACATCTTGATGTGATGAGACATTTGGATATCTCATGATTTGCTCTAAGGCAATTTTGACAAAGTTTATGTTTTTTAACTAATTCCCTTTGTTCCTGGAACAAAGGAATTCTCATACCTTGCAGGCTTCTAGCATGTTTTTCTAAAAATTTCACAAAGTTTTCAAATGTTGGATATTCTTCATTTTGAAGGGTTAATTCCCATTCTTTCCTGAGGGCTTCACCAATTCTTTTTTCAAAAAAATTGATCAGGATTAGATCTGTTAATGTGTTTTTCTCAAGTCCTAGCACTGAGAGATTTCTAATGCCTTCATTGCAAACATCAAGGATTTCATAGAGAGAACCAGTTGAAATAGATTTTAATGGCCTTATGGAGAATATTTTGTTGATTTGTGAAAAAGCCAATTCTCTTCTGTTATTAAATCTATTGCATAAGGTATCCCATGCTTGCTGGTAGTTTCTGTCAGAAATGGGAAAACCCCGAATCAACTTTTCCGCAGGACCCTTAACTGATGCATTTAGATATTGGAATTTTTGTATTTCAGTTAGTGTTTGATTTGAATTAATGGTGGAGTTAAATATTTCTCTAAAACTAAGCCAATTGGCTGAATCACCATTGAAAATGGGTAAATTTATCTTAGGTAAATTGACATTGGATTCGGGCAGTTGTTTATCACTATGAGTATTTTCTTTGGTTTCAATCAAAGATAAAGCTTCTTCAATAGACACCAACATATTAAAAATATCATCTTTGGCTTTTGAATAATCCTCATATTGTGTCTCATCTAACTCTGATTCTAATAATGTGTTGACAATTTGATTTAGGCTAATTTTCCTTTCATTAACTTCTTGTTGGAATAGCTTTAATCTATGTATATTTTTGGATTCTACAATAGATTTATTCCTTGATTCCAGATCCTTTATTTCCTGAATAATAAAGTTGAATTTATGCCGAATTTTAACTTCTGATTTAGGCATGACTTTATTTTAATAATTTTAAGATTTCAAATGGCTTACCTTAATTTTTTAAAGAATCCGGCTCGAGGGACCATACTGTTGTGGCTTGAATGTTCAGTAAATGATATAAAGAAGCATTTTACCACTTGACTCTGAATTATATTTGATTTATTTGAGTTTTAGAGTTAGGAGTAGCTACAACATTAGTTATCTAAATTGAGTCTTTTTCTTTGCCTGATAGAAATTTACATATCTTACTGAATCATCAACAATATACAAAAATTGAAATTTTAAAGGATTTACAATTATTTACATATAAGAATAAAAATTAAAAAATTGCTTAATACAAAATTTAATTTAAAGAAAAATCCGACTTCCAAAATTATATCACAGGATCCAACAGTGTCCTTTAGGGAGAGGTGTCCTCTTACCGGAGAGTTGCTAAATAGTAAAAATGGTGATTTTGACAATGAAAACTGTCCTTTGTAGAGAGATGTCCTCTAGCGTAAGTGTCCTCTCATGGAGGTTGTTCTACTGTATCTGGATTTGGTCTTATTACCTTATGTTTATAATCTATAAATCAAAAAATTGTGTTTTATCAGAAAAAAAAAGATAAAAGAGTATAACAAGAGAACAACTGAGTTTATAATGATAAGGTACAATTTGGATTATAGATTAAAAACACAAGGTAATAAGACACCAAATCTAAATAAATAAATAGTGTGTGACATTTCGGTAACAACGTTGTTACCATCATCAGATACAAGTACAGTGGTACCTCGACATACGAGTTTAATTCGTTCCGCAACCTTGCTCGTATCTTGAATTACTCGTATCTCGAAGCAAATTTCCCCATACAAAATTCCCATTTAAAATCACAGATTAATATCTTCAACACTACCGAACCGAACTCGTATCTCGAATTTCGCTCGTAACTCAAAGCAAAAAATCACTTGCTCGTCGGCTCGTATCTCGAAAAACTCGTATGTTGGGGCGCTCGTATGTCGAGGTACCACTGTACTGAATGTGATTGGATTTGGTCTTATCCATTCAGTACTTTAGTCTGAAGATGGTAACAACGCTGTTACTGAAACGTCACACACTATTTATTTGGATTTGGTTTTATTACCTTGTGTTTAAGTGGGTTTATATAAGACAATTGCCACCCAGTTGTATAGCCCTGAGAGAGAAGCTAAGAGAGATAGAAAGAAGAGATTGAAACTGATCTCTATTTCAAAGTCCATATAAGATTATATAAGATTAAAAACAGAATAAATATAAATAAATAAGATTATATGATGATAAATATAGGAATAAATAGATATCTATATATAAAACAATTGATAAATATACATATATATATATATATATATATATATATATATATAAATGAATGTTTGTATG
The DNA here is from genome assembly GCA_030710605.1 of Cordylochernes scorpioides. Lineage (NCBI taxonomy): Eukaryota > Metazoa > Arthropoda > Arachnida > Pseudoscorpiones > Chernetidae > Cordylochernes > Cordylochernes scorpioides. The sequence goes on along the minus strand of CP092883.1, from coordinate 4,303,219 downwards.
TTTGTTTGTATGTCCGGTATACAAATTCGCAGTAGTTCACTAATTCAAACCAAAATTTCCATACATAGGTAAAAAAAATACGGGGAAGACGATAGGCTATTTTAAAAATATATAAATCAATTATTAAAACTATATATTTAAATTATTCTACTTAGCTCATCAAAGATTAGATTAAATTATGCTGATGCAAACAAATAGATAATGCTAATAACAAACAATTATTTAAAAAAAAATCTTATCTAAATATATATCACTCGGGTAGATATGCATACGGGTCAATCCCGGGGCGAAGCCCGGGTCACCATTCTAGTAAATATATATAAAACAATTGATAAATATACATCTATATATATAATTGCCTTATTTTGTCTGTCTGAAGCTCACGGATAGAATGCGCGCCCATTGGCTGCCGGCGAACACGTGATCTCCCTGCCCCCCTCTAGACAACCCTGTTATGAGCTGTGTGATACATACACCTGTCTATAGCGGCCATTCTAGACAACCCTGTTATCAGCAGTGTGTTACATCCACCTGTCTATACAGACCACCCTGTCTATAGCGGTCACTTTAGGCAACCCTGTTATCATCAGTGTGTTACATTCACCTGTCTATACAGACCACCCTGTCTATAGCGGTCACTTTAGGCAACCCTGTTATCATCAGTGTGTTACATTCACCTGTCTATACAGACCACCCTGTCTATAGCGACCACCCAAGACAACGTCTTTAAAATATATTCGCACTCGGGTAAAACCCGGGCGTTGCCCGGGCCATTCATCTAGTATACATATATAAGGTGTTCGTTGGTGGTGCCCACCGCGGGAAAGACTCCACCACCGGTGGACTGTGAGAGTTCTTTCCCACAGAGAAGAAGGAAGAGAGGGACGGACTTACCAACTCCAGGGAGTCTGTGTAGTCTCTGTGGAGCAGGTAGTAAGCCAACAGGAAGAGGACCACGCCATTGTACAGTAGGTAT
>CP092883.1:4277376-4302143 GCA_030710605.1 Cordylochernes scorpioides | reverse complement strand
GAGGTGGGGAGCCATCTGGCCTCGTATGCCCTGCACAGACACCATCTGTTGGTACCATTCCTCCTCCACCAGCTGTTCATGGATGACAGATGGTGGTGTAAGAGACCTCGCAACATCGCTGAGTATATATATTGTCACAAAGTTTGGAAAGAGACAAACTTTCAGGATAAAACACTGCAATTTATTTAAGCCACACAAGAACAACAAAAAAAAATTCAACATTTATAAAATACAGTAGAACTACCTCTCTGTAAAAGACAACACCTGGCTACAGAGCCAAAGTGTCCTTTAGGAAGAGGTGTCCTCTTACTAGAGAGTTGCTAAATAGTAAAAATGGCATTTTTGGCAATGAAAACTGTCCTTTATAAAGAAATGTCCTCTTACCTGAGTTGCTACACTAGAACTACCTCTCTGTAAAGGACAACACCTAGTTACAGAGCCAAAGTTTCCTTTATGGAGAAGTGTCCTCTTACTGGAGCATTACAATTAGGAGTTAAAACTTGGGTCCATTGTTGAAACAAATGGGAATTAAAACTTGGGTCCCATTGTTGAAACAAATGGGAATTAAAACTTGGGTCCATTGTTGAAACAATTGGGGAATTAAAACTTGGGTCCATTGTTGAAACAATTGGGAATTAAAACTTGGGTCCATTGTTGAAACAAATGGGAATTAAAACTTGTGCCCATTGTTGAAACAATTGTGAGTTAAAAATTTTAACAAAGGGAGAGATTTTATAAATTGTTATAACCATAAAAAGTAATAAGACCAAATCCAAATTTTTAAAAAATGTACAACATATCAGTAACAGTGTTGTTGCCATTATCAGACAAAAGACACTGAATATTGCTGTAATATAACTATGGTTGAAACAATTGGGAATTAAAACTTAGAAATCAAGAATTTCACATTGTTATAACCACAGTTAGAACAATTCAGACTTAGAACAGCACTGTGCACTTTCAGTGTTGAACATTTTTTTAAAACTATTATTCTCCAATATATTCAGTGTTGGATCCTATAGTTAATAATTTCTTTAAATTTTATATATGCAAATTAAACCAAAATCTCTAAATTCAATTGTACAATATAAATCTTTAATACAGATAAACCTGTCTATAGCGCCCCCTCTAAATAGCGCCCAATTTTAAATACATAGTATGATGCGATTTACATAAAATGTGACCTGTCTATAGCACCCTATTTTGATGAGTCCCAAGAGGGGGTGCTATAGACAGGTTTAACTGTATGTAAATTTTAAAGCAGTCAACATATATGTAAATTTACAGTTTAGTTAGTTTTTTTTGTTGATAGTTTCTCTCTCCCACTATCACTGGTATCACACATACACACAAAAACCTTTATTAAGACACACAGGTCTTACACAAGATTCTCCTTGGGGTTACAAGACGGAGAAACCTATGAAAGTGGGAAATATACAAAGGGGTAAAATGCTATCACTGGTATCTAAATCTTAATAAAATTCATGTGGTAAAATGGTTCTTTTTAATAATTAATTGAACATTAAAGCCACTACACATATCCGTATTCTTTCCAAAACCATCAAAGAATTAATTTGCCTCACCTCTCAAGTAGTGCCACCCCAGAGAATGTACGAGATGGTGACACGTATCACCTCAGAAGTGCTTTCTTTAAAGACAGAGATTACGACCAAGCACCACAAAAAAACTGGAACATTGGGCCCGCAAATATAACTGTCCAAAACTGAACCCACGGAACATAACAAGCGCTATAATGAACCTGTCGAATGCCACCTTATCATTAGACGAAGAAATCTTACTAGCAAAAGGAATGAAATATAGAACAGTCCAGAAACCAGACCCCATTAGAATTATAAGTGGAATCGAATCTGCCATTACCAGACTCAATCTACAGGAAAGAAACATTATACGCAACAAAGTCACCAATTTAATAGTGTCACCTCCCAATCTTCCCCTTTACAACCCTCATGAACGGAAATTGTTGCAATACCTAAGCAACAAAAAAGAAATCGTCATCACCCAAGCAGACAAAGGAGGACAGACAGTTATCCTTAATCGATCAGACTATAACAGCAAAATGCTCAAAATCCTAGAAGGCCGAACCGCTTTCCATCCCATATCCGAAAGTGATAAAAATCTGCTTATAAATCATTCAAAAAAGAACTGAAAAAGATGAATACCGACCACAAGATCTCAGACGATGAACTTAAAGAATTCCTATCTAGCCTGTCCAGCCCACACAATGAGCCCTATATTTATGGTCTCCCAAAAACACACAAACCTGAAACTCCCTTGCGTCCTATAGTGGCCTTTTTCTCTTCTCCAACAGCCCCTCTTTCCAGATTTATAGCCAACTTCCTAAAACCGTTCCTCCAATTACAGAATGACCCATTCCCCATATCCAACACCCAAACCTTTATAGGAGAAGTACTAAAGATCAAACCTGAATCTGACCGCATCATGGTGTCTTTTGACGTGCAAGCCTTATACCCCAGCCTTCCACATCCTCTGATCATAAGTGATACAATAGAACTTCTGCAGGAACAGCATATTGATACAGATATCATCCAAAAAATCACACAACTAATTTACATATGTCTAGATAACTGCATATTCACATATAACTCCGAATCATTCAGGCAGGCAAAAGGGTCCCCAATGGGAAGCCCTCTATCGACCACAATTGCTGAGATCTCTATGCGCGCAATAGACCGAAGGATTACCGCCAATTTCCCCCATGATATATTCTTTTGGCGCAGGTACATCGATGACATCTTTTGCATTTGCACCACCACCAAAACCGATGACATCCTCTACAATCTAAACAATTATCACCCTGATCTTCACTTTACCGTTGAAAAAGAAACCAATAATACCCTTCCATTTCTCGACGTTAAAATCATCCGGCACCAACATGAATTGCACACCACCGTTTATTATAAACCATCCTTCCGTCCTAATTATGTTCAATACTCGTCCTTCTGTCCTATCAGTCACAAAATCAACACAGTCATTGCTCTATCAAAACGAGTCCATACCCACTGCTCCCTCCAGATGTACAAGAACCTCGAAACACAGAACATATTAGCTAACCTCAGGAACTGCGCATACCCGATATCCTTTATATTGCGACACTTTTATGACCCAACTAAAAAGACACAGTCTCCAATATACAGATCTATTTGCAATATGCCATATTCACCATTATCCTCCACAATAGCGAGATTCTTATTAAAATTTGGAATCAAAACCTACTTCACCTGCGCACCTACCTCTGGATCTCTTCTCCGAAACCAGATCATGAAACTCAATGAACCTAACAGCACACCACGAAACGCTATTTACTCCATAGAATGTTTGAACTGCCCAAAAATCTACGTAGGCGAAACCGGGAGACATGTCAATATTAGAATTCAAGAACACAAAAGAAATATTGATAACTTAGACCATAGATCCTTAATAGTACAGCACATAAACGAAACTGGCCATTCCTTCAACATTACAACACCGAAAATTCACTATTCCAATATTGCCAACAAACACCAAAGACTAATCATTGAATCTATCCTATCAAGCAAATTCCATAGCCTCAATAGAAAAATTGATTTACCTGAAATTTACAATGTAATATTCCCTGCAGCCACCAAGCCCCCCTCGGTATCATGAACTCTGCGATTCAATAAATAATCTTTTATTTCCGATATTTCAAGGGGCTAAACGGCCATCTTTTTCAAAGATCTCATCCCCTCCCGCGGCAAGCCTCGCATTACACTCGAGACACAGGCGTCTCACAAATGTATATATAGATTAGATTCAAAAACTTCAGTAGCTAATATATTGTTTCCTGTCGAAGGGCGGTTGTGCCCGAAAGCTTGAAATAAATGTATTTAAAAGAGACTTATCCCTCAAGCATATTGATTTGAACAGTGTTAGTATGTTGTTGAGGTTTGAGATAGAATTAAGTATAGAGTAGGAAGTTCTGAAAACATTATTTATTATACAATAGTAGGTTTATATACAATGCTGCTTCAAAACTTCCTCAAAGTTTATCTGTGTTGTTATTTCTTATCCTCTTGTGTAAAGATTACACAAATTCCATGCTCCTCAAGCTATTTTATGATAAGCAGCGGTCTCTCCCAAAGGTCCTGTTTAGTACATCTAATGCAAGACAAAATGTGTTCTGGTAGCTGCAGGTGCCAAGCTACATTTTGGGCAAGTGGGATAGATTTTGTTGTTATTTTCTATCTTCAATGGCTTGAGATGGCCTGTTCTGTTGTTCTTATCCCCTTGTGTAAAGATTACACCAATTCCATGAATACATGCTCCTCGAACTGTTTGATGATAGGCAGTGGCCTCTCCCAAAGGTCCCGTTTAGTGCATCTAATACAAGCCAAAATGTGTTCTGGAGCTGCAGGTACCAAGTGGGGTAGATTTTGTTTTCTATCTTCAATGGCTTGAGATGGCCTGTTCTAAATCTTGTTAGTGTTGTTTGATGCTATTTTTAAGTTTCAGAGATGGGTCCACTCCACTGTACCAACTGCGAGATGGTGGGATCCTCCAGTTCTTATTTTATTAATGATAAGGCACAATTTGGATTATAGATTATAAACACAAGTACTTTTTCAGTACTTTTGTTTGAAGATGGTAACAATGCTGTTACTGAAACGTCACACACTATTTATTTAGATTTGGTCTTATTACCTTGTGTTTGTTTTATTTATGTTTTGGCTACTGTCTTTTTAAAAGTTTAGCTGTACCTCAGCTAGGAGGATGAGGGGTGACAGCTGGCAGAGAGATAAGATCTCCTCCCTCCCCTGTGATAAGATAGGAGTGCTAAGATGGGAGGGGGCCAATAAACTTTATAGGAGAGAGAGAGAGATGCAAATTTGAAAACAAAATATGGAAAAAATATATTAAACTGGTGGTGAAATTGTCTGGATTTCTCACCACTGAGTCAGTGGGGTCTATACATGTATACAGTAGAACCTCCCTTTTGTGGACACTCCCACTAGAGGACACCTCTCTACAAAGGACAGTTTCCATCACCAATACAGTAGAACAACCTCCATGAGAGGACACCTCTCTACAAAGGACAGTTTCCATCACCAATACAGTAGAACAACCTCCATGAGAGGACACCCCTGCTAGAGGACCCCTCTCTACAAAGGACAGTTTCCATCACCAATACAGTAGAACAACCTCCATGAGAGGACACCTCTCTACAAAGGACAGTTTCCATCACCAATACAGTAGAACAACCTCCATGAGAGGACACCCCTGCTAGAGGACCCCTCTCTACAAAGGACAGTTTCCATCACCAATACAGTAGAACAACCACCATGAGAGGACACCTCTCTACAAAGGACAGTTTTCATCACCAATACAGTAGAACAACCTCCATGAGAGGACACTCCTGCTAGAGGACCCCTCTCTACAAAGGACAGTTTCCATCACCAATACAGTAGAACAACCACCATGAGAGGACACCTCTCTACAAAGGACAGTTTTCATCACCAATACAGTAGAACAACCTCCATGAGAGGACACTCCTGCTAGAGGACCCCTCTCTACAAAGGACAGTTTTCATCACCAATACAGTAGAACTACCTCCATGAGAGGACACCACTCTACAAAGGACAGGTTCCATCACCAATACAGTAGAAAAACCTCCATGAGAGGACACTCATGCTAAAGGACACCTCTCTACAAAGGACAGTTTTCATTTACAAAATTACCATTTTTACTATTTAACAACTCTCCGGTAAGAAGACACCTCTCACTAAAGGACACTTTGGCTCTGCAATTAGGTGTTATCCTTTACAAAGAGGTAGTTCTACTGTATTTCTTTCAATGCAATAAGGTACTATAGAGAAATATTTTTTATTTCACACATATTTTCAATGAAATTTGTGAAAAGAAACATATTGCCAAAAAAAAAAAAAAAAGATAATTATCACAAATTTTTAACAATAGATGGCAATTAAATTTTAAAATGTAAAAACAAAAGTGTTCATTTCATAATTTTGTGTTTATAAATCATAAGTGTTATTCTTTTGTAAATATAAAAAAACGTCGGTTGACAAGTAGGTAACACCCTCGATTCCCAACAGTCATGAACCGGGGCTGAATCCCGCGTTAACATTTTGTTTAATATGTAAATAACCTTCACATTCATTGTTGTAAATATCATAAACTAGGTTGTTCTTGTTGAGTGGTACCTAATTAAGTGATTTTGGAACCGAACTGAACTTTTGTAAATTATTGAATTTGCTTTAGGAACTCCTGATAATTGGATATGGCCTCTATTAGAAACACAAGGTATTAAGACCCAAATAGTGTATGACATTTGGTTACAATGTTGATAAGGCACAATTTGGATTATAGATTATAAACACAAGGTAATAATAATAAAGCTATACAAACCTCCCTGTAAAGGATAACACCTAATTGCAGAGCCAAAGTGTCTTTTAGGGAGAGGTGTTCTCTTACTGGAGAGTTACTAAATAGTAAAAATGGTAATTTTGCAAATGAAAACTGTTCTTTGTGGAGAGGTGTCCTCTTACCGGAGAGTTACCAAATAGTAAAAATGGTAATTTTGCAAATGAAAACTGTCCTTTGTGGAGAGGTGTCCTCTAGCGGTAGTTTTCTCTAAAGGGAAATTCTACTGTATACATGTGTCGGCCCCACTGACTCAGTGGTGAGAAATCCAGACAATTTCAACACCAGTTTAATCTCTTTTCCATCCAAATAAATAGTGTGTGACATTTCAGTAACAACGAGAAGATGGTAACAACACTGTTGCCAAAACGACACACACTATTTATTTATTTGGATTTGGTCTTATTACCTTGTGGTTACAATGTTGTTACCAAAACACACACACTATTTATTTATTTAGATTTGTCTTATTATCTAGTGCTTCTATTATAAAGCACAATTTGGATTATAGATTATAATAAAATAAAATAAGACCCATTCCAAATAATTTAATAGTGTGTGATGTTTCGGTAACAACATTGTTACCATCGTCAGACAAAAGAATAATCCCTGCGGTCCCCCCTGGAATATTTTATCAAATTCTGGTTCATTTCCAAGGTGACTAATGTGGTAAAGGTACCCATTTTCCAATGAAGAGCATTGGATACGACACCAACAACAAAAGAATAATTTTATTCTTTTGTCTGATGATGGTAACAATGTTGTTGCCAAAACGTCACACACTAATAAATTATTTTGATTTTATTATCTAGTGCTTCTAATCTATAATCTAAATTTGTACCTTATATCAATAGGGGATATTGATAATTGGGACTTATAACAATTGGGTTTACTCATAATTGGGACTTCTAATAATTGGGTTTACTGATAATTGGTACTTCTAATAATTGGGTTTACTGATAATTGGGATTTTTAACAATTGGGTTTACAGATAATTGGGACTTCTAATAATTGGGTTTACTGATAAATGGGACTTCTAATAATTGGGACTTTTAATAATTGGGTTTATTGCTAATTGGGACTACTGATAATTGTGACTGCTGATAATTGGAAATGATCAAAACCAGGATGGACAGCAGATAATTGGGACTACAGATTTTTTTTTCCTTTTGCCAAATTAGGACAGGTAAGTGTGACTATGTGGAAGGAACTAAACACCATTCAACTAATACATGAAAATAAGACCTAATCCAAATAATTTAATAGTGTGTGACATTTAGGTAACAACATTGTCACCATCATCAGACTAAAGAATAAATGAGAAAAAATATCACAGCAAGTTCTTAATAGTGAGTTCTCAATAGTGCAAGTTTTTAAATATTTAAGAATTACTATTTAAGAACTTGCTGTGATATTTTTTCTCATTTATTCTTTTGTCTGATGATGGTGACAATGTTGTTGCCGTCACACACTAATAAATTATTTGGATTAGGTCTTATTTTCTTGTATTATAAATCTATAATCCAAATTGTGCTTTATCACCATTCAACTAAGTGGGTGATGTACTGAGGGTCAAACCAACCTCGGCTTCCACCAGTTGCCAAAAGTACTTCACAAGTGGATCCACTTCAAGTGGTTATGCAACTCACGTTCTAAGCCTTGCTAAACAGCAACAATGTTGGCAGTCGGAGGGAGGAGCACAGTGCCTTATTTGCATATCGGACCTGGCTTCCCTATGAGTCTGCCAGAGTGAAGGTTACATTACCATTACATAGTACGGCGCCATCTACAGAGATCTACAGTCCTCTCATGGAACACCCTTTCACTCTGTTCTGTCTCTTCTAATTCTCTACCATTCTATTCAACACCATTTTCACTATTTATCAACTCTCCAGTAAGAGGACACCTCTCTTTAAAGGACACTTTGGCTTTACAACTAGGTTTTGTCCTTTACATAGAGCTTGTTCTATTGTACCAGCCTTTTTCAATCCCCATATTATGCAAATATAACAAAATTTTTCTTGATAAGGCACAATTTGGATTATAGATTATAAACACAAAGTAATAAGACCAAATCAACAGCGTTGTTACCGAAATGTCACACACTAATTATTTATTTGGATTTGGTCTTATTACCTTGTGTTTAGAATTTTTCTTTAAACTTATCCTAAGTACACATGGTAAAGTCAATAATGACTATTAGAATATGGATAGAAAGGGGATTGATATAATAAGAATTATTATAATCAAATTAAATCATTTTTACAAGGGAACTCTTAAAATATTATTGGCAAATGGCTTATCTGTATGGAGGCATAGATTTACCTTTAGAAAGAAGATTTAATGAAAACAGTTTATTTTTGGATTATAGGTGTGTTTATTGATTACAGTAAGTGATGTTTCGGGATATCAACATAAACAAACTTGGAAAAAAAATCTCCAAAATTAAACCTTTTACATCTTATTTACATAGTGGCTGTGAATCAAAAGGTAACAAGACCAAATTATTGAAATGTTTGTGACATTTCTATAACAGCATTGTTACCATCATCAGACAAAAGTACTATATGTGCGTTTTCTTTCACATTTAGTACTTTTATCTGATGATGGTAACAACGCTTTTTTTGAAACATTTCAATAATTTGGAAGGGGGGTCGGTGGAAGGCTGGTTAAACCGTTTGGTTTTCGACCACTACGACCCGGGTTCGACTCTCGCATTGGACACTTTTTTCTGATTTAAAAAAAAAAAATGCTCCAATGGCCCCCGATTCTTGCAAAAGTCCAACCCCACCAGCGAATGCAAGTAACCAAATGGGGCTCTGGCACATTTGTAAGTGCAAAGTCGAACTGTTTTTCACATGTTTAGACATGTGGTGCGCTTACATTAAAAGCAGTCGCTAACTACCCACCATGATTATCATGGTCTGTACCACATGTACTAGGGATAATTAAAAAATAATAATAATTTGGAGATTTGGTCTTGTTTCCTTTTGATTTGGATATAAAATCCAAGTTGTACCATAGTAAGCTATGATATGAAGGGAACACAATTGGGATTATAAACATAAGGTGACCACATCCAACTAAATTATTCACGACGTTGTTCGGTAACAATGCTGTTACTGAAACATCACACACTATTTATTTGTATTTGGTCTTATTACCTTGTGTTTATAATCTATAATCCCAAATTGTGCCTTATCAGTTAGAATTATAGTTACCATCTTCAGACAGAAGTACTCTGTGAAGAACAACATCAGGTTGCAGAGCAAAAAGAGTCCTTTGGAGAGAGGTGTCCTCTCTTATTGGAGAGTTGTTGAATAGTAAAAATGAAAATTTTGGTGATGAAAACTGTCCTTTGTAGATAAGTGTTCTTTAGAGGTAGTGCCCTCTCATGGAGGTTGTTTTACTGTATTGATGAAAACTGTCCTTTGTAGATAAGTGTTCTTTAGAGGTAGTGCCCTCTCATGGAGGTTGTTTTACTGTATTGGTGATGAAAACTGTCCTTTGTAGAGTGGTGTTCTCTAGCGGAAGTGTCCTCTCATGGAGGTTGTTCTACTGTATTGATGATGAAAACTGTCCTTTGTAGAGTGGTGTTCTCTAGCGGGAGTGTCCTCTCATGGAGGTTGTTCTACTGTATTGGTGATGAAAACTGTCCTTTGTAGAGTGGTGTTCTCTAGCGGGAGTGTCCTCTCATGGAGGTTGTTCTACTGTATTGGTGATGAAAACTGTCCTTTGTAGAGAGGTGTACTCTAGCCGGAGTGTCCTCTCATGGAGGTTGTTTTACTGTATTGGTGATGGAAACTGTTCTTTGTAGAGAGGTGTTCTCTAGCAGGAGTGTCCTCTCATGGAGGTTGTTCTACTGTATTGGTGATGAAAACTGTCCTTTGTAGAGAGGTGTCCTCTAGCGGGAGTGTCCTCTCATGGAGGTTGTTCTACTGTATTGGTGATGGAAACTGTTCTTTGTAGAGGGGTATCCTCTAGCGGGAGTATCCTCTCATGGAGGTTGTTCTACTGTATTGGTGATGAAAACTGTCCTTTGTAGAGAGGTGTCCTCTAGCGGGAGTGTCCTCTCATGGAGGTTGTTCTATTGTATTGGTGATGGAAACTATCCTTTGTAGAGAGGTGTCCTCTAGCGGGAGTGTCCTCTCATGGAGGTTGTTCTATTGTATTGGTGATGGAAACTATCCTTTGTAGAGAGGTGTCCTCTAGCGGGAGTGTCCTCTCATGGAGGTTGTTCTACTGTATTGGTGATGGAAACTATCCTTTGTAGAGAGGTGTCCTCTAGCGGGAGTGTCCTCTCATGGAGGTTGTTCTACTGTATTTGTGATGAAAACTGTCCTTTGTAAAGAGGTGTCCTCTATCGGGAGTGTCCTCTCATGGAGGTTGTTCTACTGTATTGGTGATATAAACTGTTCTTTGTAGAGAGGTGTCCTCTAGCGGGAGTGTCCTCTCATGGAGTTTGTTTTACTATATTGGTGATGGAAACTGTCCTTTGTAGAGAGGTGTCCTCTCATGGAGGTTGTTCTACTGTATTGGTGATGGAAACTGTCCTTTGTAGAGAGGTGTCCTCTCATGGAGGTTGTTCTACTGTATTGGTGATGGAAACTGTCCTTTGTAGAGAGGTGTCCTCTCATGGAGGTTGTTCTACTGTATTGGTGATGGAAACTGTCCTTTGTAGAGAGGTGTCCTCTCATGGAGGTTGTTCTACTGTATTGGTGATGGAAACTGTCCTTTGTAGAGAGGTGTCCTCTCATGGAGGTTGTTCTACTGTATTGGTGATGGAAACTGTCCTTTGTAGAGAGGTGTCCTCTCATGGAGGTTGTTCTACTGTATTGGTGATGGAAACTGTCCTTTGTAGAGAGGTGTCCTCTCATGGTGGTTGTTCTACTGTATTGGTGATGGAAACTGTCCTTTGTAGAGAGGTGTCCTCTCATGGAGGTTGTTCTACTGTATTGGTGATGGAAACTGTCCTTTGTAGAGAGGTGTTCTCTCATGGAGGTTGTTCTACTGTATTGGTGATGGAAACTGTCCTTTGTAGAGAGGTGTCCTCTCATGGAGGTTGTTATACTGTATTGGTGATGGAAACTGTCCTTTGTAGAGAGGTGTCCTCTCATGGAGGTTGTTATACTGTATTGGTGATGGAAACTGTCCTTTGTAGAGAGGTGTCCTCTCATGGAGGTTGTTATACTGTATTTGTGATGGAAACTGTCCTTTGTAGAGAGGTGTCCTCTCATGGAGGTTGTTATACTGTATTGGTGATGGAAACTGTCCTTTGTAGAGAGGTGTCCTCTCATGGAGGTTGTTCTACTGTATTGGTGATGGAAACTGTCCTTTGTAGAGAGGTGTCCTCTCATGGTGGTTGTTCTACTGTATTGGTGATGGAAACTGTCCTTTGTAGAGAGGTGTCCTCTCATGGAGGTTGTTCTACTGTATTGGTGATGGAAACTGTCCTTTGTAGAGAGGTGTCCTCTCATGGAGGTTGTTATACTGTATTGGTGATGGAAACTGTCCTTTGTAGAGAGGTGTCCTCTCATGGAGGTTGTTATACTGTATTGGTGATGGAAACTGTCCTTTGTAGAGAGGTGTCCTCTCATGGAGGTTGTTATACTGTATTGGTGATGGAAACTGTCCTTTGTAGAGAGGTGTCCTCTCATGGAGGTTGTTATACTGTATTGGTGATGGAAACTGTCCTTTGTAGAGAGGTGTCCTCTCATGGAGGTTGTTATACTGTATTGGTGATGGAAACTGTCCTTTGTAGAGAGGTGTCCTCTCATGGAAGTTGTTCTACTGTATTGGTGATGGAAACTGTCCTTTGTAGAGAGGTGTCCTCTCATGGAGGTTGTTATACTGTATTGGTGATGGAAACTGTCCTTTGTAGAGAGGTGTCCTCTCATGGAGGTTGTTATACTGTATTGGTGATGGAAACTGTCCTTTGTAGAGAGGTGTCCTCTCATGGAGGTTGTTATACTGTATTGGTGATGGAAACTGTCCTTTGTAGAGAGGTGTCCTCTCATGGAGGTTGTTATACTGTATTGGTGATGGAAACTGTCCTTTGTAGAGAGGTGTCCTCTCATGGAGGTTGTTCTACTGTATTGGTGATGGAAACTGTCCTTTGTAGAGAGGTGTCCTCTCATGGTGGTTGTTCTACTGTATTGGTGATGGAAACTGTCCTTTGTAGAGAGGTGTCCTCTCATGGAGGTTGTTCTACTGTATTGGTGATGGAAACTGTCCTTTGTAGAGAGGTGTCCTCTCATGGAGGTTGTTATACTGTATTGGTGATGGAAACTGTCCTTTGTAGAGAGGTGTCCTCTCATGGAGGTTGTTATACTGTATTGGTGATGGAAACTGTCCTTTGTAGAGAGGTGTCCTCTCATGGAGGTTGTTATACTGTATTGGTGATGGAAACTGTCCTTTGTAGAGAGGTGTCCTCTCATGGAGGTTGTTATACTGTATTGGTGATGGAAACTGTCCTTTGTAGAGAGGTGTCCTCTCATGGAAGTTGTTCTACTGTATTGGTGATGGAAACTGTCCTTTGTAGAGAGGTGTCCTCTCATGGAGGTTGTTATACTGTATTGGTGATGGAAACTGTCCTTTGTAGAGAGGTGTCCTCTCATGGAGGTTGTTATACTGTATTGGTGATGGAAACTGTCCTTTGTAGAGAGGTGTCCTCTCATGGAGGTTGTTCTACTGTATTGGTGATGGAAACTGTCCTTTGTAGAGAGGTGTCCTCTCATGGAGGTTGTTCTACTGTATTGGTGATGGAAACTGTCCTTTGTAGAGAGGTGTCCTCTCATGGAGGTTGTTATACTGTATTGGTGATGGAAACTGTCCTTTGTAGAGAGGTGTCCTCTCATGGAGGTTGTTATACTGTATTGGTGATGGAAACTGTCCTTTGTAGAGAGGTGTCCTCTCATGGAGGTTGTTCTACTGTATTGGTGATGGAAACTGTCCTTTGTAGAGAGGTGTCCTCTCATGGAGGTTGTTCTACTGTATTGGTGATGGAAACTGTCCTTTGTAGAGAGGTGTCCTCTCATGGAGGTTGTTCTACTGTATTGGTGATGGAAACTGTCCTTTGTAGAGAGGTGTCCTCTCATGGAGGTTGTTCTACTGTGCTTTGGTCTGGAGATGGAAACAAACCAAATATACCAGTCGAGGAGGAGATGAATCAATCCAGTGGGACAGTGAGATGTCAAGTGGGATGAGGCAGCAATTAGATGGAAGGACGGACAATTGACGACACCCAACAGATTGCAATCACTTGTAACATCACAGCAGCTGATAGCTCCCATATCTCTTCCAAAAAATCATCACCACCTGATAGAAATGATACGAAATGAAAAGGACAATAAACCCTAGCAACTCTCTATCTGTGTCCTGGAGGGGAATGAAAAGTTTGATTAGACACATGACAAGTCAGAAACCTACATCAACAAATCCAAATACAGCGGAACCTTGTTATACAGCGTAGAAAATCTCACTCTTAACTCCGCCTTTGCCGGTCCCAAGCCCGGGTGAAAAAGGAGGAGGGGGAGCAGTAACAAGCTCACTAAAAAACCAGGGCTCAGCTGGCCCGGCTGATAGTACCCTGTAAGGGCTCCAGGGATACAGGATGAGCAGCGTTTGTACTCCATGTTAGGAGCGGCTGCACATGGCATCTGTTCCTCATGTCAGAGGCGGCCATTTCTTTTGGATCTAAGTCAGTGGCCTGCCACTGAGTAGTGCTCCCAGTCTTAATAACAAAGGCAGACGCATTCTACTTCACCCAGTCATGATGGTTGTCAAATTTCAAGCTTTACAAGCTTGATACCCTAATATGATTGAGTGGAGATAAGAAAGAAGAAGACATCTCACTCTAAAGAACAACATCAAGCTGCAGAGACACAGTGTCCTTGAGAGAAGTGTCCTCTTACCAGAGTGTTATAAACACAAGGTAATAAGACCAAATCTAAATAAATAGTGTGTGACATTTCAGTAAGAGCGTTGTTACCATCCTCAGACAAAAGTACTGAATAAGAAATTTTACCACAGCATGGGTACTTTTGTCTGAAGATGGTAACAACGCTGTTACCGAAACGTCACACACTATTTATTTATTTGGATTTGGTCTTATTACCTTGTGTTTATAATCTATAATCCAAATTGTGTGCCTTATCAGCATTCTAAGATGTCCTGTTAAGAATCTTGAAATCGCCGTTTGTTCTTCCCTAGTAAGGGTGTGGAAAGAAGATTCGTTAGGAATGGGGGGGTGTACCAGGGGTGGTTTAGTAACAAAAACATTCTCATCATGATAGCACTAATCCTGTTATAATGAAACATCATGCAGGGTTGCCATTTTGTTCTTAAGACACCCTGCTGGCTATTAAAGGCTTAATAGGTGCCTTGAGTCAAGCTGGCACTCATTCCAGAAAAAAAAAAAAAACTATAAAAAGTTATGCTTTTTTTTTAGGTACAGTAATACTACCTCCCTATAAAGGACGCCTAATTGAAAAGCTAAAGTGTTCTTTAGGGAGAGGTGTCCTTTTACTGAAGAGTTGCTAAATAATAAAAATGGAAATTTTGCAAGTGAAAACTGTCTTTTGTAGAGAGGTGTCCTCTTACCGGAGAGTTGCTAAATAGTAAAAATTGTAATTTTGCAAATGAAAACTGTCCTTTGTGGAGAGATATCCTCTAGCGGGAGGTTCTACTGTATATGTAATAAATACACGCTAATATGAACCCGGGATTTATCGAACCTTCACTTATAACAAACCTAAGGTAATTCCATTTCATTGAAAAGACCATTGTTATAATGAACTACCCCTGTAATGAAGCCTAATCTTAATTCCCAAAATAATAATAAAAGAAAATAAGACCTAATCCAAATAATTTATTAGTGTGTGACGTTTCCGCAACAACATTGTCACCATCATCAGAAAAAAAGAATAAAATGTTGTTGCCGAAACATCACACACTATTAAATTATTTGGATTAAGTCTTATTTTCTTTTATTATAATCTATAATCCAAATTGTACTTTATCATCCCAAAATAATAATTTAAATTTTTAAAAAACTAGGCTTATATAACAAACTTTTTTTTATTTAAATTATCCCTAATACACGTGTTACAGGTCATGATAATCATGGTAGGTAGAATTTGGCGACTGTACTTTTACTGTAAGTACACCACATGTCTACACATGTGGAAAGTGCAGTTCGACTTTTGCATTTAGCAATGTGCCAGAACCCTGTTTGGTTCCTTGTATTTACTGGTGGGATTTGCAACTTTTGCAAGGATCGGGGGTCATTGGAGCTTTTTTTTTTTTTATTAGAAAAAAAGTGCCCAATGCGAGATTTAACCTCGGGTCTTAGCGGTTGAAAATCAACAGTTTAGAATACTCTTCCACAGACCCTCCCAATATTACAAACTTAAAATTGTAATTACAGTAGAACTATATATCTGTGAAGGACAACAACCCCACCAGTGAGTACAAGTAACCAAACGGGGCTCTGGCACATTTGTAAGTGCAAAGTCGAACTGCTTTTCACATGTGTAGACATGTGGTGCACTTACAGTAAAAGCAGTCGCTAACTACCCACCATGATTATCATGGCCTGTACCATGTGTACTATGGATAAACAAAAAAAAAAAAAGGAGAATTGCTAAATAGTAAAAATAATAATTTTACAAATGAAAAACACAAGGTAATAAGACCAAATCCAAATAAATAAATAGTGTGTGACGTTTCAGTAACAGCGTTGTTACCATCTTCAGACAAAAGTACTGAATGAGAAATTTTACTTTTGTCTGAAGATGGTAACAACGCTGTTACCGAAACGTCACATACTATTTATTTATTTGGTCTTATTACCTTGTGTTTATAATTTATAATCCAAATTGTGCCTTATCAATTACAAATGAAAACTTTCCTTTACAGAGAGGTGTCCTCTAGCGTGAGTGTCCTTTCATGGAGGTTGTTTTACTGTAATAGATTTAAAACACACAAAAAAAAGCACTGTTTACATATTTATAGCTTGCATGTAATTTAGAACTGAGAAATTTTACATTGGTAGGGGGGGAATAAACATGGCAAAACATCTTCATACCTCCCAATTAGCAAAATCTAAAAGCTAATTCCTAAAGAATGAACTGAACAATGAGGGGTCTTTAAAGATATGTTCTACCTAAAAACATTGCATCATGCCACAAAATAATATTTTAAAAATGCAAATTAGGACATAAGAATTTTTTATCCTCTGTGATCATGTTCAGATACTCAATTGCTTAAAATGTATTGTCTTTTGATTTTTTTAAATGAAGTTATTTAGAATCATAATCTAACAAGTGATTGAATTGCTATATCATACAATGATTATCGAAAAACTTACTAATCGTGATTCTATATATACAAATGGTTGTTTTATAATTATAGGCAATGGTAAAAGAACATATTTGTTAGGAATCTCTTATAGTTTACTAAAGATAAAGGAATAATTATTATTATATTTAATAATTAAAATGTATACCAAACGATATTTATAACTGCCCTTTTGTTGTCAGATAGATAACAGAAGATTTAAATAATTAAAAACTGTTTAATTTTGGCGTTAACTTACCATGTTGTTAAAACAAGGCGTATCAAAAAGATGAGCTGCAAAAAAATAAATTTAATTAAGGATATTGTTTCGATAAACGTTTTGCTAAGTTTCTAAATACCTTAATTTGTTGAACGGTGGTAAGCATGACTAAATTACTTATGACAACAATGGTCGATAGCGCTTTAAATTTTTCACATCACTTAGTCGTCGTAGTAAAATAACAAACGAATCTGTGTGACGAGATGTTAAAAATAATTTAGTTATTCTATGAAAAAGGTTATGTTTGGTAATAATTTCTATAGTTATAGGTTATATAAAAAGCTATGTTTTTTTTTAAGTTTTTTTTTTTTGTATATTTTTAGAAACATATCTATTGCGCATTCGCACTTCATGAGTAAAAAAATTAAAATGAACACGATAAATCAAAATATTCATCTACAGTAATGAATAGCATTTTTGAATTAAATGCAGAGAGATTGCACGATATCAGTACATGAAATTTGACACTTTTGATAAATTTTATTTTTATAAAATATAACTATCTTCCTTCTGTTCTATCTGCGACGAAAGAAAAAATGGAGAGATTGTATGAATCATCAGTGGTGAACTCTCCAAGCTGCTTCACCAGTTTAATCTATCTATGAAACAATATAATCGAATTTTTGACGAAGATATTAAAGGAAAATATGGCGATGAGCTTTGTGAGGATTGTAGTAATATATATATGAGGTACCTCTTCATGCATCTAGCAATATCAATATGGTCCCAAAAACATTTAATAAATAAGCTAATTAGGCATTTATTAATTACTAGACGAAAACATGCTATCTGCCCTTATTTTAATTTAAATATATGTTCACAATGTTTTATTCTAAATAATTATTCATTTTTAAAGAGGCTTTTTTTAAAATTCTAGTATCCCTTCTCCAATGAAAGAATAATTATTATATGGGTCATAAGGAAAATATTTGTTTACTGGGTGAATGACCCATATACATCTAATTGTAAGAATTATATACTTAATATAAATATTTTAAAATATAGAATAGACCTTATTTTTCTTTCCTTTAATATTCACATGATGAGCTGATTTCTGAAATAACAAATACAACTTGTAAATATCCTGGACGCACTGGGGTTTAAAAAATAATCGACTCTAAACCAAATTAAAGACTCAGAGCCAAAGTTGAAATTCAAAACTTTTTCATATTTATTGTTCTATTGGAATGGTCTAACAGAAAAGAATAAAAAGGCAATGAGAATGAAATGGAAAAATATACATAAAATTAAGCTGTTAAAAAAATATTATGAGAAGTTACTTATATATATATAGATTTTTTTTGGTGCTTCAGTTGGAGGGCTGGAAAATTTCTTCCACTAAAATTTTAAAACTACATTTTTAGACGATTTTCTTAGAGCCTCTTCCAGATCTGTCTCTACTGCTGCCTTCCTTCTCTCTCTCTCTCTCTCTCTCTCTCTCTCTCTCCCCCCCCCCCCATTTTCCTTATCGCTTTTCTCTAAATTTCAGCCATTTTTTTTTCTATTTAACAGAGTGAAATAAAATTTTATTTTCTAAAATATTCCAACTGTTAAAATAAAAAATTAAAAATTAAGATTATAATAAAAAATATTATTCGAAATATTGTTTTAATTAAAGAATATTATTAAAATATTAAAACAAAATTAGATGATTAGTTATTTAAAAAAAGTAAATTTATTATAATATAATAAATTATATACATTTAAAAAATAACTAATAAAAGAAAGGTGAAGAGATGGGTTGGTTTGACAATGGTCAAGGCAGCTTCACCATTGTTCGCCAGCTTTCTATGAGGTACTGTGGGTGAGCTTTGTGTAGGTCGCCGAAGTGGACTCCACACACACATACCTTATAAAAATTTAGTTTATTCTAGTAGTAATTTTCATAAAAATATTTTCATACACCAATTTCTCCCCCCCACCTTATTTATATTTTCTAAAACTATTTTAACGGTAATATAATGAAGCTATGCAGCACATAAAAAATATAATACCTTTGTTAAGGTTGGAGTTCATTCAATTGAAATATTGGCAAATAAATATTTTTATTCAATATACATTATATTACTTTTAATATATCTAAAGATTTAAATATGGATTGTTCTATTTCAGAACAATATCAATAAATATATTTTCGCCTAAAAAAAAAAAACAAAATGAAGCCAAGTAATTCATTTAGGAAACATTTCCTGATAAATTCACAAAATTTTCTAAAAAATTGATTTAAATATTAGAACACACACGCGCGCGGTCATAGCAGATGCAGAGGAACATTTTTAAACATGTATATCGGGATTCTCAGACAATAACTCTGAAAGATACAAAGTGACCTTTATTGAAGACATAAGATAACCAAGTGTTAACAAAATTGCCTCTGTCTCTTAAAAAAACATAAATGGCGATAATAAAGACTTTCCACTTCTTAAAGTCTGTATTTATGTAGATTTCTGCTGTACCCAAAGCTAATGCACAGAAGAAGAAAAAAATGACCTTAAAAACTAATTGCCAAGAAAAAACAATTCTTGCCTTAACTACCCGTTTCATGATTTTTCAGGATACCTGAATGACCAGTTTTTAGTCGTTGAGGTACAGCTTGTACCACGCTGATGAGTGTCAACAGCCATAAACGTGTACGTGGTTAGCTTTTCTTGATTAATCAAGAATGGGTATTTGACCAATTCTGGAATAATTAAAAAATCAACGAGAATAGTTGATGTTTATTCCGATAGATGGCGCAAGCCATCAGCAGCTTTCAGTTACACGATAAGGAGATGCCTTTTTCTTTTTTCATAATTACCAAGAGTTCCTTGAAATTACCATCTACATGAGCAGAAGAATATTTGTTGCCGAATCTATATAAGGCGTGGATTATTAATAAATAAAACGATAGCTTAAATGCATAAAATATTATATTTATTAAAGATTATTTACTTACAAAACAAAGGAAGAGATATTTAACATATATTTTCTTTTATATATATGCTTAAAGTTAAAGAAATATAATAAAGAAAATGAACAGTTCTATATAAAAAGGCTTCAAGACAATTCTAGAAAAAAAAATTCTAATAATAAAAAAACAGCTAACCAACTTCTGGTAAAAAAATAATAATTATATAAATATTTATAATTTATATAATCTAAATTTATAACGTTTCTATGATGATCTGTACACGCCAATATGCAGATGATATTGTTTTGCGTAAAGAAAAGAGAACAATTAACCGTCTGACTAACTTTATTTCAATCCTTTCATTTATAGTTACAAATATTTACATAATTCCTGACAGCGTAAAAATTTACATATATTAATAATTTATAAGCAGAATGTGACATATATATATTTTTAATTATTGTCTATCAATAATTAGTGAATATTTACATATAGCAGAGAGCTGCTTAGTAGCTGCCGTTGTTTATGGCTCAATGCAGGTAAGACATTGGATCAAAATCTGCCAGGACGTATCCAACAAGGATGAAGTTGATCAAAATATATCTTGGAACAGGAAGGTGTTAAAGTATTTTGAAGTGGCTGCACATATATCGAGAGATCTGTTCAAATATTCCTGGGTTTAAATTAATTATAAAGCAATAAAACACGCCAACTATACATAAGTATTATAATACGAATAGAATCAAAAAGGATAAGTTTCTTTATTGGTAAAATCGATTCGAGCTTTCGGGCGCAAGCAGCCCTTCTACAGGAATAATGGAAACAATTTCAAGTAGACATGTATGTACACATATATATAAGCTAATTTTTGCATATCTAGGATTATTTATGAAGTTTTTTATTTTAATATTTAAGAAAAAATTATTGCTATGTAAATTAGTCAATTTGCTGATATTATTAGATGCAAAATTGTAAAATAGTGTGATGAAGAGAAAACGGATAATTCTATTTTAGTTTTTGGACCAGCCTATCATATGTCTCCGGGATATCTATGTGTCTATTTATACTATTATATTTTGATGAAATCAGTGCTTCCAGTATTAATCTTTTGTATTTACTATTTAAGTTTGTGTAATGAATATTAGGGTTTGCTAGGTTGAAATCGTGATTTGTGTTTCTGATATGTTGTACTATTAGAGATTTGGGGTCTTTGTTTTTAATATTTCTTCTATGTTCGTCTATTCTGTCTTTTATATGTCTTCCTGTTTCACCTACATATACATAAATATAGTACTATGCATACTATGAAAGCATTAAAGCACAAAAGTTTCTTTTATACATAAAAAACTTCTACTGTCCTTACTACGATGAAAAATTATTTCGATGGTTTGGCTCATCAGTGGTAAAACCTTCCAGCTGTTTTTCCAAATTAATATACCAGACTGTTTTTTTCAGAGCTCAAATATTGTATCGGACAATTCTGCTTATAAATACTACACTAGATGGAAATTTTGCCGGGAGGAAATTGATCTAAAGAGACAAGGGTCGCCTCTCCCGTCAAAATAGACGTCTAAAACCAGATGCCATCTATTGACCGTCGCCGCAACTAGTTAGCTAGCTGGTTTTGTCACCGACCCGTGGCCGCTAGTTGCGGCGACGGTCAATAGATTGCGTCTGTTTTTAGACGTCTATTTTGACGGGAGAGGCGACCCTTGTCTCTTTAGATATACTACATTGTAAGATGGAATCGTCACCTTTCATTGTAGCATATATAAGCAGAATTGTCTAATACAGTATTAGAGCTCTAAAGAAGCGGTCTGATGGAATAAACTGGCGAAACCGCTGGGAGGGTTCACCCCTGATGAACCAAGTCCTCTCAATATTTTTTCATCGCAGTAAGGACAGTAGAAGTTTGTTTTATGTGTAAAAGAAACATTAGGTTTTTTAATGCTTTTTTTTCATTTCCTTTTCATAGATTTATACATAAATTAGAATGCTAATGCATTCGAGCGGATACATATATCATTTAAATCCTCATTCTCTTCATCTTCTTTCATATTGTCACGTAGGGATGATCTTATACTCTCGCCTAAAAACAAAGACTATTCATGCTAATTTCCTCAAGTCTGTCATCGAGCATATTGGGGACTCCACGACTGGCAGGATCCTGTTAAAACTCATAAAGGCTTTAAACTCCTGATAAGATTCAGATGTCCCTTCAGAGAAGGCTCCGTCTGCTGTAAATATTTTCTCTTTGTTTACTATTATAACTCTCCTTGAGTGTAGATATTGACGAGACGTCGCTGTGTTAATTGACAAATTGTCACTTAGAAATGAGGAAAGACTAACCTCAGAATAACACATGCGACAATTTATTTGATGCCAAAGATAACAGAATGTTTTTAAAATAGAACAACCCCCCCTCCCCATAAATAGATCTTCAATTAAAAAGGCATATTTTGATCTAATATATGCACTTTTATTTATATAACAGAATATAGAAGCATAGGGCGCTTCTCCCTTCAAAGTAAACGTCAAAAACTGACGCCATCTATTGACCGTCGCCGCAACTAGCGGCATCGGGTCGGTGACAAAGCCACAACACCAACTTTGGCAAACTGAGAAGCGTCCACCTAGAGACCATGGTTTCGGGCTAATGACTATCGTCAGTCTAGGGTGGATTCCATGAGATCCACACGGGATCTAATGGAATCTTCACAATCTACCAAAGAGGTGTTTTGCTGGCAAGGTAGCTGGGCCAAATCTATGCCTAGAATATATACTATAACAGAATATATAATTATTATTTATTTGGTTATATACCTCAGCAGGTTCCTCGAACCATGTACATAAATTGTCAACTACCCGGGCAAAGTATTCTTGGTTTTATTTTTACAAGACAAGTCCATTTCATGAGGGGGATACAGGCAGATTTATTTCTTGCGAGATATTCCAGGGATGGTGTACTAAGTTCCATGATCTCTAGTAGGATGACTGTCTGGAATTTTTGGTATTGGAATTTTGGACAGGTAAAATGAAGGTAGTCTACACTAATATACAAAATTTAAGAAGGTTGAAAGTCTTTGATGTAACCAGTCGTCTAATTTTTTTTAAGGAGACAAAGAATTTTGTTCACACTTGGTAATCTCGTGTGTCTCCAATAAAGATCAATGTGTACCAAATATCTTTCAGAGTTATTGTCTCAATCCCGATATACATGCTAAAAGGTACAACTTCCTTAAGTTTTGTCCATGAGTGTAAATTGGTTATCTCGTGTCTTCAATAAAGGTCACTGTAATATCTTTCAGAGTTATTGTCTGAACCCCGATATACATGCTGAAAGGTACAACTTCCTTAAGTTTGGTCCATGAGTGTATATTGGTTATCTCGTGTGTCTTCAATAAAGGTCACTGTAATATCTTTCAGAGTTATTGTCTGAATCCCGATATACATGGTAAAAGGTACAACTTCCTTAAGTTTTGTACATGAGTGCATATTGGTTATCTCGTGTGTCTTCAATAAAGGTCACTGTAATATCTTTCAGAGTTATTGTCTGAATCCCGATATACATACTAAAAGGTACAACTTCCTTAAGTTTTGTCTATGGGTGTACGGTTTGGTCTCCAATTTGAACAATGTGGGTGAATACAAAACGTATAAATATACTAGAAAGGAAAGGAGTATGAGTGTTTAAACGGAGTAGTACAATATATATTTTTATGAAAATGTGTAGAATCATTTTTTTTAAAATAGAATCCTGAATAGTTCTAGCTACCCTATACCATCCCTTCTGAGCCATTGTGACTCTCCAGGGGAACCCGGGTTATAAATATCTCGCTCTGAGTCATTGTGTAGGAAGCGAATTCTTTTCCTGGCGTGACTGACCTTGAGCCAATGTTAACTACTTCTGGACCCCACGTTATAATGTTTTATAGACGAGATAACATACAAACAGAATATTTACATATTAAAACATTGTTTTTATATATAAAATGAAAGGATTTAAAAGCACAAATGTTTCTTTTATACATAATACAAACTTCTACTGCCCTTACAGCGATGAAAAATATATTGGGAGGGCTTGGCTCATCAGTGGTGAACCCTCCCAGCGGTTTCGCCAATTTAATCCACCAGACCGCTTCTCAGAGCTCTAATACTGTATTGTACGGTTCTGCTTATATACGCAGCACTGAAGGATGGAATATCAGAAATGGGTTTCAAGAGAACTAGGGACATAAGCTTATAAGGACAGTAGAATTACATTCAATTGTTTTTATAATTTCAGATGACAAAATTTTATTCAACCATTCCAGCTGCTAAGACTGATACAATCAACTTGTCCAGATGTACTGACGTCCATCAACCTGACCAAGATACGACTACGAATCCCATCAACCTGTACAATTACATCTTCCTAACCAACACTTTTTATCGTTACCTATCAACATAAAATAAATTTAATTTATAATACAATATAACGCGGCTTATGATTATAAAACGACATTTAACAAATATTTTCCGCAAATGTTTCTTTTGAACGAAAAAATCGTAATTTATTTTAAGGAGTAATATCGATTATTCCTATCCTTAGGGATGAAGTATGAAAGTGTAAGGTTAAATAATTACAATTGCCAAACCTAGATGGCGCTGTGTTAAACTTTGTGTGTTATAAAAGTTACATTTTGTAAATGTAAATATTTAATTATTCTTTTTTAAATTATATTTATATTTTATTGTAAACAATATGTTATATTTCTTTTTTGTTAGAATACCATTTAACTAAAAATTGTATGTCTAAATAAGTCGAGAGACTTTTTGAAA
>CP092883.1:4239070-4277276 GCA_030710605.1 Cordylochernes scorpioides | reverse complement strand
ATAAGGCACCAGCTCGAAGCCAGGCATGTACGGCCCGAAGCCGGTGTAGCAGTCCGGATCCGTCGAGCTCGACACCGCCGCCAGCGTGCGGCCCCAGAAGTTCTCCCTAGCGAAGATGATCTTGGCACAGTTAGCCTTGACCCCCTTCACATCGTAGGCCCATTTCCTCGCCAGCTTGCAGGCAGATTCCCCAGCCTCGACCCCAGTGTTCATCGGCAGGACCTTGTCGTAGCCGAACAGCTGTGTGATGTACTCCTCGAAAGCCCCCAGACGTTCGCTGTAGAACGCCCGCGAGGTCAGTGTGAGAAGGTCAGCTTGCTGCTTCAGCACTGAGACGATCCGAGGATGGCAGTGTCCCTGGTTGACAGCGCTGTAGGCACTCAGGAAGTCGAAGTACTTCTTCCCTTCCACATCCCACATGTAGACCCCTGCACAAGCCATGACGGCGGTTGGATGGACAGCGGAGGAAAACCTAAGATTGGGAGAGGAACAAAACCTTAGAGGATTATCGAGGAAAGCTGGAATAATCAGATGGAACATATCTAATGATTTTAAAAACTTACAGATAAGTAAAATGGATGTAAAGAGAGAAGGGTAGGATGAAGAAGAATTGAACTGATGGACTGGATGGGAAGTTATGAAGAAATAAAGAGAAGAACTCAAGATAGAGAAGTCACTGGAGATCTGGACCTGCTCAAAAGGAGATAAACTGAATAGAAGAATAGGAATGATGGACTTGAAAGGAAGCTATGAATTAAAAAAGAGAGGAACTCAAGATATATAAATATGGCATCACTGGGGACCAGGATATAGTCAAGAGCAGGTAAACTGAATATAAGAATAGGAATAATGGATTTGCAAGGAAGCTATGAAGAATTCAAGATAGAGAAGTATGGCGTCGCTCTCTGGAGACCAGGACCTGCTCAAGAACAGAGAAACTAAAGAATTGGAATGATGGACTTGAAGGGAGGCTATGAAGAAATAAAGAGAAATTCTCAATATACAAGAAGTATATGGTGACTGGATACCCGGATTTGGTAACAATAGAAACTGAAGAAGAATAAGGAGCTACTCCAATAATCCAGGGAATGACAGCGCTCCTATACTAAAGTCAGACTAAAGTCCAGGATATGTCAATATCCCACCACCGATCATCATGAAACATCCAATCAGCTGCCAGGTTACTTGTGCTTGGATGTTCATGCCAAAGTATGTGTCAACCTCACACATCACATCTGACATCCACGACTAAGTGTCGAGGTAAGACACGACATATGCAACTCACCCTGCGCCCTCTCAATAGCGGCCGGGATGGGGTGGTAGTTGTGGGCGCCATATTTGCTCTCCCGCTCAAACACCTCCTGGCTGGAGATGGTGCGTGTACCTGCAGATGTCAGGCACCGCCGTGTCGCCGCTCTGAATCCTGATACACATACACTACTTGTTAAATTTGCATATATACACTATTATGATTCTGCTGACCTCAAAGCTTACGTCCATAGTTCATCTAAAATACCCATTCCAAGATTCTAGCAACAGTATCAACTATAAAAGAAAGTTCCAAAAATGCAATATAACAGCGGTATGGAAGATTAAACTGGCGAAACCGCTGGGAGGGTTCACCACTGATGAGCCAGGCCCTCCCATTAATTGGCACTTACACTGCTTTTACATTTACTAAGAGGATGTCTCAAGTTACATTTAATAACTCTCAGCTGGGTTAGGATAAATGTTGGATGCAATCAAAGATATGGTGTGGACTATAAGGACAAACTACGGAAATGTGCAGATAGCCTTGGACTTGCTGATTAGGGCTTACACACAGGGGAGCGTATGTTGCATATACACTGGTGTCCAAAAAATATGAAACTTGACCAATATTGAAATTTCTCAAAAGCTAATTTATTAACAAATATAAAATTTAGTATACAAATAGTTTAAACTATGGAGAATTTGACTAGCTATATGAAAATAAAAAAAATATTTGAAATTATGGAATATGCAAATTATTACCAACATACCCAAAGCTAAGGTTCCAGATCTTAAAGAAATAAGATATCAATAGGGAGTATGATCACCTCTAACAGCTATCAAGGTCTCACAGCGAGCCCTCATACTGTTTACCAGGCTTTGGAGGAGGTCCAGGGGTAGTAAACCCCACTCCTCCAATAGAGCCGTTCTTAGCTCAACGAGGGTTCTGGGAGAAGGGTGACGAGCTCCAATACGCCTCCCTAGAGCATCCCACACATGCTCTATTGGATTCAGGTCCGGAGATCTGGCTGGCCAATCCATCCTTCGAATATTCTCACTCTGGAGATATTCATTGACTAGCCTAGCCCTATGCGGACGAGCATTATCGTCCATAAAAATTAAATTGTGACCAATTTGATCTCTATAAGGTCTTAGATAGGGCTCAAGGATCTCGTCTCTGTACCTTTGGGCAGTTAAAGTGCCCCCAGAAAAAAATGTGGAGGGGTGTGCGTCTGCTAGAACTGATGCCAGCCCAGACTAAGAGACGGCCCCCTCTAAAACTGTCTATTTCCCTGATGTTACTGGGATGATAGCGGGTTCCAGGCTCCCTCCAGATGAAAACTCGTCGAGAATCTGTGTTTAAACTAAATCTTGACTCGTCACTGAAGAGAACATTGGCCCACTGATCATGAGTCCAGGCGTGATGTTCCAAGCACCAATTCAAGCGGGCTCTCCTGTGAGCAGAGGTTAAAGGGATACAGACCATTGGTCGTCTTGCATAAAGAGCACCTTCGTGAAGCCTTCGGTAAACAGTTCGTCTTGAAATTCTCGTTCCAGTAGCACTTGAGAGTTCATTAGAGAGTTGAATAGCTGTCATCTCCCTATGGCGCTTGGCAGTTACGCCCAGATAACGGTCTTCAGAGGTAGCTGTTTTTTTTCTTTCTACCAGAACCTTCTTTTCTTTTGATGGTTCCTGTCTCAATGAACTGTTTCCATATTTTGCTGACC
The DNA here is from genome assembly GCA_030710605.1 of Cordylochernes scorpioides. Lineage (NCBI taxonomy): Eukaryota > Metazoa > Arthropoda > Arachnida > Pseudoscorpiones > Chernetidae > Cordylochernes > Cordylochernes scorpioides. The sequence continues at coordinate 4,274,297 of CP092883.1, read as the reverse complement.
ACAGATTTATTCACATTTAGCCATTTTGCTACTTCAACATGCGATTGCCCTGCCTCCATTCTTCCAACAGCTCTCCATTTTAAATCATCTGCTAAAATTTTTCGTAAACTTGTAGTCGTATAATAATCTATTTTGTATTTTACTCTGTGTTTTGTATATAGTAGAATTGAGAAATTCGTTGATATAAAAAGTGAGATGTATGTTAATATTAGAACTCTAAAAATTTTTTTTTTTTTTTTGTAAAATTAGAAAGGAAAGTGGTAGTAAACTTTAAATTTTGGTTGCATATCTTTTCCTTATTTTTAGGATAGAAAACAGCAACCAACAAACTCATAATTAACTAAGGATTAAATAAAATTATAATTGGACAATTCTTAGATGGGGTAAACGACACGCCAAATAGCACACTTATAAAGACAAGCAAAAATTTGTATATTTTCAATTTTACCGAATCGAATGGTTGCGATAAATAAATTCTACGACTTAAAATACCAAATTAAATTACTTTTTAGCTTTTAGCGTTGTATATTTTAAAACATATCATTAAAAAACAAAAGTTTCTTATTTTTTGGACACCAGTGTATATTAATTGTTCCACAGAGTGTGTGTAAGCTCACAGGTAAATAGGCGCTAACCGAAAGAAAAAAAGTTCCTTTGTTTAATATTAGTTTCCCTTTTATATTTTGTTCTCTCTCTTGTAAATCAATAAATATAATGTTTAATTAATAATTATTGGAATCAGTTTCATTAAAAATATTCTAAGAAAAGTCAACAATAAACCAGGGTAAGAAATACAAGCATTAAGCACAAATGTTTTTTGACAAAAAAAATAATAATATTCTTACTGCGATGATAAAAGATTGGAAGTGCTTGATTCATCAGTGGTGAACCCTCCCAGCAATTTCGCCAATTTAATCTACTATAACGCTTCTTTAGAGTTCTAATACTGTATTGGATCATTCTGATTATATATGCTACATTGTAGGGTGAAATCTTGTTTATGGTATTCATCGAATTCTGAAAGAAAAAAATGCTTCAAAGACTCCCGATTCTTGAAAAAGTAGAGCCTCTTCAGTGAGTACAAGTAACTAAATGGGGCTCTGGTACATTCTTTTCCATATGTAGAGCCACGTGGAGCATTTGCAGTAGAAGCAGTCGCTGTCAACTACCCAACAGACCAAACCGTAGACCACCTCCTCTTCACTTGCCCAACCTTCCAATACCAAAGATTCCAGACAGCCACTCTCCTAGGTATCACCAACATATGTCCAGCATCCCTAGAAAATCTCCCAAGAAAGAAATCTGCCTGGCGACACCTCATTAATTGGACTTCCACTGGCATTGTATATAAATCCAAGAAGACTTAGGTCAGAAGGACATCCCGGGTAGTTGGCGACTTCTGTACGCTCCAGGAACCTGGGTTACTTAAATAAATAATACTACCCAACATGATTATCATGGCTTCCGATTCCAAAATCACATTAATAGGTACCGCTCAACAAGAACAACCTAGTTTATGATAATTGAAACAATGAATAATATGTGAAGGTTATTCACATATTAAACAAAAGGTTAACGCGGGATTCAATCCCGGTTCATGACTGTCGGGAATCGAGGGTGTTACCTACTCGTCCATCGACTTTTATCATGGCCTGTATCAGTGGGGTAACGCGGATAAATATCATAAAAGATAGAGGCTGCCTGTCCAAAAAACATTCATAGTTCTGAAAATTAAAGATACTTCGGTTAGTAAAATCTTTTTATTACCTCTTTAATTTTCAGAGCGGATAAATATATTTCATATTTGTAAAACGACATTTAAAAAAATTATCCCGCATGAGTTTCTTTTCAACGAAAAATCAAAATTTATTTAAAGGAGAAATAACGATTATTTCTAACCTTAAAGATGAGGTATGAAATGATGAATTGTGAAGAGTAATGATAAACGGAAAAATAAAAGTGTCCAGGGATGGGAATCGAACCCACAGTGTTCCGCTTACCGGACAGATGCCATGTCCACTAGGCTACCTTGGACATATTTTTCGTATTTGCATAACGGACAGCCTCTATGCAACTCGGGTGATAATCTCCGCGCCATTAACCGCTGCCAGATAACATACATCCGGGGCTCTCACCCTTCTACCAAGAACGACACACGTCGCTGACATCTACACACAGTACTGGAGATACATTTTACTGTCTTCAATACTTACCATGTATATCGGGATTCAGACAATAACTCTGAAAGATATTACAGTGACCTTTATTGAAGACACACGGAATAACCAATATACACTCATAGACAAAACTTAAGGAAGTTGTACCTTTTAGCATGTATATCGGGATTGAGACAATAACTCTAAAAGATATTACAGTGACCTTTATTGAAGACACACGAGATAACCAATATACACTCATAGACAAAACTTAAGGAAGTTGTACCTTTTAACATGTATATCGGGATTCAGACAATAACTCTGAAAGATATTACAGTGACCTTTATTGAAGACACACGAGATAACCAATATACACTCATGGACAAAACTTAAGGAAGTTGTACCTTTTAGCATGTATATCGGGATTCAGACAATAACTCTGAAAGATATTACAGTGACCTTTATTGAAGACACACGAGATAACCAATATACACTCATGGACAAAACTTAAGGAAGTTGTACCTTTCAGCATGTATATCGGGATTGAGACAATAACTCTGAAAGATATTACAGTGACCTTTATTGAAGACACACGAGATAACCAATATACACTCATGGACAAAACTTAAGGAAGTTGTACCTTTCAGCATGTATATCGGGATTGAGACAATAACTCTGAAAGATATTACAGTGACCTTTATTGAAGACACACGAGATAACCAATATACACTCATAGACAAAACTTAAGGAAGTTGTACCTTTTACCATGTATATCGGGATTCAGACAATAACTCTGAAAGATATTACAGTGACCTTTATTGAAGACACACGAGATAACCAATATACACTCATAGACAAAACTTAAGGAAGTTGTACCTTTTACCATGTATATCGGGATTGAGACAATAACTCTGAAAGATATTACAGTGACCTTTATTGAAGACACACGAGATAACCAATATACACTCATGGACAAAACTTAAGGAAGTTGTACCTTTCAGCATGTATATCGGGATTCAAACAACAACTCTGAAAGATATTACAGTGACCTTTATTGAAGACACACGAGATAACCAATATACACTCATAGACAAAACTTAAGGAAGTTGTACCTTTTACCATGTATATCGGGATTCAGACAATAACTCTGAAAGATATTACAGTGACCTTTATTGAAGACACACGAGATAACCAATATACACTCATAGACAAAACTTAAAGAAGTTGTACCTTTTACCATGTATATCGGGATTCAGACAATAACTCTGAAAGATATTACAGTGACCTTTATTGAAGACACACGAGATAACCAATATACACTCATAGACAAAACTTAAGGAAGTTGTACCTTTTACCATGTATATCGGGATTCAGACAATAACTCTAAAATATATTACAGTGACCTTTATTGAAGACACACGAGATAACCAATATACACTCATGGACAAAACTTAAGGAAGTTGTACCTTTTAGCATGTATATCGGGGTTCAGACAATAACTCTGATGAAAGATATTACAGTGACCTTTATTGAAGACACACGAGATAACCAAGTGTGAACAAAATTGCATCTTTCTCCTTAAAAAAAAAAAAAAAAACGACCGGTGACATCACAAGACTTTCCACTTCCTTAAGTTTTGTCAATTAGTGAAGATAGCGCTACGTAGAGTTTGGTATTTTCGGAAAAGAGAGCTAAAAACTTTACAACTAAAATTTCTGTTAGCATATAATATACTTTATTTTTTCTCAGTTTACAGGTATATTACATTCGAGTACTGCTTGCGAGTCTATATATAATAGACGACCAACGACATCAAATACTTTCCACTTCCTTAAGTATTGTCCATGAGTGTATTTGTAAAACGATACTTGAAGCTACACCGCATGAGTTTCTTTTCAGCGAAAAATAAATATTTTATTCAAAGGTGAATATCGACCATTTCTATCCTTTTTGGATGAGGTATGAAAGGGTGAATTATGAAGATTAATGACGAACGGAAAAATAAAAGTGTCCTGTGCTGCGTTGAAGCGGTGTAGCTTCAAGTATCGTTTTACAATCACAGGCCGCAGTGTATTATATTGTATTATGAGTGTATTTATAAGCTCTAGGGCAAAATTAAATGAGGGTTTAATCATTTTGCAACATGCACAGTTCCATAAAAAAGGTGCTGCACCCAAAACACCACCACCCAGTAATCACACTGTCTATATTTACATATTCTATATTTACATATTCGTCCTAGAGAGAGCCATTTATTATTCCAATTCAAAAATAAACTTTAATGAAACTTGTATCAAGCCGCTGGAAGACGGGTTCTCGTGGAGTTTCATGGTCACTTTTGACTATAGACCACATACGAGGAAACTTCCTTAAAAAAACTATTTTTATTACACGATATTTTGAAAGGGTACACACATACATCATGATCGTGTAACTGAATGTATAAAAGTCAGTGGACGAGTAGGTAACACCCTCGATTCCCGACAGTCATGAACCGGGATTGAATCCCACGTTAACATTTTGTTTAATATGTGAATAACCTTCACATATTATTCATTGTTGTAAATATCATAAAATAGGTTGTTCTTGTTAAGCGGTACCTAGTAAAGTGATTTTGGAACAAGAACGTGCAACTAAATGTAGCTGATGCCTGCCTCACTGCCAAATTTTGTTATGCAACTATGTTCTGATATATGTATAAATATATAGAATCAAAATTTTAAATTTGTATTTGAAAAATTTCAAGATATATGTTGATTTTGATTAATATTTACTTATGTAAATATATATGCAACTAGGATATCATTCAGATAAATAAAATTACGATATACTTTTATAAATACCTTACGCAATAAGAAAAAAAGTACAAAAAAATGAATTTACTTGGATCAGGTGGATAAATTGAGAAAAAGGGGCATTTTCTGATTGTACAACTTAAAAGTTGCTGATGTCTTGCGCCATCTATCGGAATAAATATCAACTAATCGTGGATTTTTAATTATTCCAGAATTGGCCAAATACCCATTCTTGATTAATAAAGAAAAGCTAACCACGTACGCGTTTCGGGCTGTTGTCCCTCATCAGCGTGGTGCAAGCTGTACCTCAACGATCTCAAGTTTCTTTAGTGATATAAGAAAAATGCGATATGCCTCTATAAATATATTTAAAAAACCTTACGTAATCTTAAAAATATTTCTTATAAGTTATATTCGATGTTTTAATTAAGCCTGTTGAAGAGTGATTATTACTTGAAAAACTTGCATTTTAAGATAAAAAGATACTCTCTGTGTGAGAGAAATATTTGTCGTTTTTAAAATATAAATTGGTGAAAAGATTCTGTTGGAAATATGAATTACCAAAAGAAATTTGAGCTGCTGAGTGCAGGTGTCATTTCTCATCAAGAAAGATTCCAACATGTCTCCCAACCATTCTGATATCTTCACTCCATTCGAATCCTTTGACAAATTCTTTCTTTCTATCGTTTATCAAGTCTTCTGTTCTTTTTCGTTATCTTTTCTATAAAAACTTAAATCTATTTATAATTGTATATAATTCTACTGTCCTCAAATCTTATGTCCATAGTTATTCTAAAATACCCATTTTAAGAGTCTAGCAACAGTATCACTATAAAAGGAAGTTCCAAAAATGCAATATAACAGCGGTATGGTAGATTAAACTGGCGAAACCGCTGGGAGGGTTCATCACTGATGAGCCAGGCCCTCAAATAATTTTTCCATTGCAGTAAGGGCAGTAGAAATTGTTTATTTTCAAAAAGAATATTACGCGTCTAAAATAGTTTCTAATGTTTATCAAACTTAAAGTGTGTCGCATTAACTTCTCAGAGAAACAACAACAATGGTGTCCAGGGTAGCCTAGTGGCATCTGCCCGGTAAGCGGAACACTGTGGGTTCGATTCCCATCCCTGGACACTTTATTTTTCCGTTTATCATTACTCTTCACAATTCATCCTATCATACTTCATCCCTAAGGTTAGAAATAATCATTATTTATCCTTAAAATTAATTTTGATTTTTCGTTGAAAAGAAACTCATGCGGGATAATCTTTAAATGTCGTTTTACAACAACAATAGTGTTAATAAAAATAAAGAAAGCATCTCCTGACCACGAACACCTGTGCTTTTTAGATGGCAGAGCGCCATCTAGTGTAGCAAAAATAAACTAAACGTTTATTTAACTTGCTCCGTGATATTTGGTCAACCCAATTTCTTGATAAATCAAGAAAAGCAATCCACGAACGTGTTTCGCGCTTCGGGAGAGAATCCCGTATTAAGCTCTTTTTTTCTCATCTTCAATGACACCTGATTCTTTCTCAAGTCCAATCTCACTAGTGAAAGAAAATAACCAAACAGGGCTCTAGCACTTTTTATGGGTTTCAAATTCTAGCTGTGCTTTCTCCATGTGTTGCACTTACAGTAAAAGAATGCTGATAACTGCCCATCATAATTATCATGACCTGTTACACGTCTACTAAATCTAAGGCAATAGCTTACTATACATTTTTTAGATCATCATTATGTAAGGACCAGTCAACAATTGAATGACTTTGAGATGAAGAGTAAAGCCAGTTCAATTTCTATGTAAATAACATAAGATGATTATTATTGTAGGGGTGTAGACAAGGTACTTGGTTACACTTGGACAAGAGCCTTGCACTAACTAATTTATTAAAGCATAGGTTATATAAAGATTAAAAAGGGAAAGAGAGGAAACAAAGAGGTTACATCTTCCGTAGAAGGTAAACAAACAACAGCGTCGTTAGGCTAAACTTTTACAGTCAGTAGTAGGGGGGGGCCGACGTCATCCTTCCGGTCACGTGTTATACTTGAGTGGCGGCGCTGGTGTCCAACAATTATTACCTTACCCAATTGGGAGAATCTGTATGGGGCATGTCCCTAATAAAGGCTTTGTGTGTGTGTTACACGTCTACTTGGGGAATGTAAAAAAAAAAATGAAGCATTAAAAATATTCAATATTTATTTTAAACCATGATATTGGTTGAAGTGGTGTTAGCCATCTTGGCTTCCATTGTGCTAAATGTAGGTAACCCTAATGGAGGCACGTACAGCCAACTATCCCATTAACTCATTGTATCCCATTATCTCACCTGACAACTAGCTCTTATGACACAATAGGATAAGAAAAATCTTATCTCACAACTCCATTCCTATCAATAGGGTGATATCTACTTCTGATTTGAAGGCGCCTGGTGAACTTGATCCTCGGACCTTCGTGATTGGTCTTCTTTCTTATCTCCATTCAATCATATTAGGGTGTCAAGTTGTGACCCTTGATGGTGTCTGTTTGACAACCATCATGACTGGGTGAAGTAGAATGTGTCTGCCTTTGTCATTAAGATTGGGAGCACTACTCAGTGGCAGGTCGACTTAGCTCCAAAAGAAATGGCCGCCTCTGACATGGGGAACAGACGCCGTGTGCAGCTGCTCCTAACATGGAGTACAAACGCTGCTCATCCTGTATCCCTGGATCAGAAGCCCTTACAGGGAACTATCAGCCGGGCCAGCTGAGCCCAGGTTTTTTAGTGAGCTTGTTACTGTTCTCCTTCCTCCTTTTTCATCCGAGCTTGGGACCGGCAAAGGCGGAGCTTCGTGATTAGTGAGGATCAGGAATATTCTGTAAATCTATATTTCTGGCTGAAGAAAGACAGAAATAAAAGTTTGAAGAATCAATGATGATTTTTTTCCACGTTTGTTAATAACAACTACGCTATTATATATTATAATATGGGACCTTTACATTATGTGTCATTTGATTTGTGGGGAAAAATAACTTTTAAACATAAAATAAACTTTGAGTCAAAAGGCGATCCATAAAAACTAATACACTGTGTTGTTTACTTATTATATATTTCAAAACGTTAGAAATTACTTCCAACCCTACTGATCATTATCAGTAATGTAATGGAACCTACTGTACACGCTATAGCTGTTTGTACTGTAAGTACACCACATGTAGTATCATGGTGGGTAGTGACAGCTTGTACTGCAAGTACACTACATGTCTACATACTTGTATTGTTGGTGGCCCCCTGCACGCGCGATTTGTAAAGGCAGTGTCTGGGATACGGCAGTGCGCGTGATTCCATTTTCCAGGCTATGTCTATGTTTTTTGGTGGTTTCCATACCGGCTCATTAGAAAAATTATATTTTTGAAGTTTTATTATAAGCCTTTTCGAAGCATGAGTTTGGAGAACTAGGTTTTAAAAAGAGCTGCTTTTGATTTTATAAAATATTCGTTTACTAACTTTAATATTTAAGAAGAGTATATTGGTTGAGCTGTTGTTGTGGTTCGTGAAAAGACCGTTCCTTATTTTATAATAAAAATGTGTAAGTTGCATTGTACACCAGGCCATGGTGAGTAGAGGTTTCAGTTCGACTTTTTTTTTCATTTTGTTACTCGCTCTCACATGTGTAAATGGACTTGTGCACAATGTATGTAAATATACCGATATAACAACCTGCCCTTATGTGAATAAGTACGTAATGTATGGTAGGCAGAGAAAAAAAATGTGTTTGTTTACATCTTGTTGAACGTGGGCGTGTTGTTTATTGTTATGTGTGATATTACATCATTGTTATTTTCTTCTCTTCTTTGTATTCATTGTTGCTTTCAAACGTTTGTGTATATTACCTTCCAACGTAATTCCGTGTTGATATGCTCCACAATGACTATTGATGGTTTACTTGTGTTGCCCAATAATGTACAGGCCATGATAAAAAATTCTTTAGGTAGGTGTTTGACACTGCTTTTTACATAAATACACCACTTTTCTACCTACCAATATCACCAGTGCTTCTTAGAAAATATTTCAGTTAATAATAAAGTAGGTATGTTTTGGTGCGCCAAGTTATTCAGGATAGGTAAACAAAATAGAAAAACGTTACATAATTCAGCCTTCTGAAAGTCCGTGTGCTTCACATATAGTCTTAACCTGAAAAAAGGATGGCAGCTGGAGATTCTGCGACGATTACCGCTGCCTGAACAAAATAACAAAAACGGACGTCTACTCACTCCTAAGAATCGACGACACTTTGAACTGCCTACAAGGAGATAGATTTTATTCTTCCAAGGACCTCCAATCACGGTATTGGCAGATCGAAGTAGAAGAATCGGACCGTGAGGAGACAGCGTTTATAACTACATATGGACTGTATTAGTTCAAAGCAATGCCATTTGGGTTATGTAATTCTCCAGCTACCTCTGAACGAATGATGGACAATCTTATGAAGGGTCTGAATTGGACCATTTGCTTGTGTTACTCGATGACATAACCGTATTTTCAGATGACTTTGAAGAACATCAAAGATGCCTTCAACTCGTATTAACTTGTCTAAAGAAAGCCGGTTATGTCTCAATTCCAAGAAATGCAAATTTGGTTCAGAAACTATCTCTGTCCTTGGACATGAGGTGAGTGAAAATGTAATTCGTCTCGAACCAGAAAAGATTCGAGCAGTCCGCGACTTCGCTACGACAAGGTCATTAAAAGAAAAAAAGAGGTTTTCTTGGTCTTTCGTCCTACTACCGCCGCTTCATACCCAATTATGTCCACGTAGCCCAACCTTTGAATGACCTTTTGAAGAAAGACTAGAATTTAATTGGCACCGAGAAAAGCAGAGGGAATTTGAAGCTCTCAAGTCAGAGATGGGGAGATGGTGACTTTTGGTGGTTCCTCGCCATTTAAGACAGAAAATATTTAAAATTTCCATGATTCACCCACAGCTGGTCATCTCGGAGTCACAAAATTTACGACCGAATAAGGAAAAGTTTTACTGGTCTGGAATGTATAGGAACGTTTGAAGGTATGTGGCTCACTGTCAAGACTGTCAGCGAAGTAAACGACAGCCACAGTTCCCTACAGGATACTTACAGCCATTACCGTTGCCCAGAGGATTATTGTCTTCACGGACCTTAAATGTTTCTTTTCATATAACTACTTACTGCGGTGAGAGAAAAATTAGACGATAGGGCTTGGCTATTAGTGGTAAATTTTTGCGCAAAATGTTTGCTTTAAAGATAGGGCAATCCATGATTAAATATCATTGAAAACAATTGTGTAGCGCTGAAAACTCGTGTACAGAATAAATAGACTGTTATACCGTGATAAAATTTGACGTGCAGCAAAAAAGATCTCTTATTATCAATTTTTATGTATTCTTGAACTTTTTTTAGAAGTGTTTATAGCTTTGCGAGCAGAAGAAATTATCGATAAAATGATATTTTAATAAATTAATAATTAAGAAAAATTCAAGAGCAAAAATCACGTTAAAAATCACTATTGTGTAATCTCTTGAAAGTTAAAACTAAAATATCGGCTACCATGTATTTCTTTTTATTCATATGCGATATTTCGAGTTGAAAATTCTTCAGAAAAATTGAGATAAAAGTTTTAGGTATAAACAGTTCTGGTGTGAAATTATAAAAAAATCGTTTAACAATAACGCGAAAAAACCCTGTGTAATGTCAAAATCTAAGCATATATTAAAACGAAAACGTTATAAAGTTTATTATATGTTCAAGATATAGAAAATACCTGATTGATTCTTGATATATATATATAGTAAACACATTATTTTGTTCGAAACAAAAAAAAATCACATTATAAATAATTTAGTTTAAAGGTCAATTTTCTCGTTATATTTTCGGTATTATTTGTATTTGGTATTGGCTTGTAGGTGGAAATTATATAAGCATGTTTTATATATTCAATGAAATATTAGTTTTAACAATTATTTAGGATTTTTTTTTTTTTTTTGGTATATGAAAAATATATATTTTGTAAATATTAATTCATATGTGTGTGTGTGTATTATTGGAAAATTAAAAATTAAAGCAATTCCAAATTATAGGTAGATTTAAATTAAAAGACTAAATTTACATGATAAGATTTTAAAATGCCTGCACTAGCAGATTTATTTTCGGAAGCCATATCTGTTTCTAAAACGTTATAAGATTGTAAACAAAATTAAAATTTCAAATTTGATAATGCTATTTTTACTAATTTTAACGTTTAATATATTTAAATAATATTTAAGTTTAAAGCTTAATAATTTTAAGATTAATTTGGTTTCGAAAATACTTTTGATACTCATTAAAAGTTATAATTCGATATATTTTGGTTAAAAGTTCTAGATATCGCGTTGCGTATTAATATTTAAAATTAAAGTCTTGAAATAAATTAAGTTTGTAGATGCATTCAACTTTACAGACAATATTTGAAAATTATATCAATAAATTTACCTAAAATATCTAACACTTGAAAAAATTAATAACGAAAAAACGTCATTTTAACATAAATACGTGTATATTTTAAACATTTTGTGGTTATCTAAGGTAAATTAACAAGAAATGTTTATAGTCATTAACAAACCAAAAGACAAGCAGACGACGCAGCCTACCTGCAAGCATTTTCACGTCGTTATGCCACAGCGCCGCCTAGTGACCTATGACTTGTTATTTATGCAAATACAACGTCATTCTAGAATTCTCTTTCTCCTTTGTGTTCACTTATCTTTTTTAAAAAATATATATTTCTGTATGCTACAGTAACCTGAGTTATATATATAACAAATTTTAATATTATTTTATTATATTTTTTAAAATCCATCTTTAAAGATTTTTTCCCCTTTGTTAAAATGTCTATTTATATCTACATTTTGAAATTTAAAACAATCATTTTTTTCTCTACATCCATTTCATCTACACATTATGTATATATATCTATCTATTTTTTATATTTAAAAACTTGAAATTTTATGACTTCCAGTTCCAAAAATAACTTTATTAGATTCCACTCAAAAAAGAGCAACCTAGCTTATGATATTGTGTGGCGAAGAAATAATTTATTATTTAATTTAATTATTCAACGAAAATAATTTGAAACAGATTTAAAATTTTACATTTGTTATATATATAAATCATCATTTAGTTGCCTAGCTTGCTTGCTCGATATTCTCTAGCTGTAGATAGTTGGGTTAATTGGTTAATATTTGTCGACTAGCCGTGGTGACGTCATCAATAAATTCTTTCACATCTTCAGATATACAAAGACTTGATTTCTACGCTACAATATTGACAATGGATAATATGTACAGGTTACATTCTATTTACATATTTACAAGGTTAGAGCCTTGTGCGGGATCTTGAATTCAGAATGTCCTTTCTTCTAAGATGGGTTGTTATCCTCATATTTTTCTAGCTTCATGTTTTTTCTTCTTTCGTGTTTTTAACTTGTATACGTTTGTTCTGAATTGAAATAGGAGTTTCCTTAGCTTTGGTTTCCTTTTCTTTGTTTCTTGTTTGTTATTACAAGCTTCTTGGAAGATTATGTTTTTAAGATTTTCTGATTTTTCATAGAAGTTGAAAGCTTTTCTTATTATGAAAATTCATTGATATTTTATTTTTTGAGATCTTTTCTAATGATAATGCTTCTGACAAACCATGGGACCCCTTATTATTTTCTTGAGTATCTGGTTTTCAAAGCTTTCAATTTTTTTTTTCTGCGTGATTTTGTTTTCAGTTATAAAGACTGGGTGGCCATAGCTTGGAATTGGGGTTATAATTGACGTGTATATAGTTAGCTCTTGCAGTCTATTGATAAGTTGCTTTTATTTCCAAATAGTAGGTCTAGCCTGTGTTGTGCTGCCTTTGCGAGATTGATTCGGTTCTTGTTAACTTTGTTTAGTCTTTTCAAAAATACTGATCCCAAGAAGAACAATCAAGTATTATCTTTATTGAGAGATATATATTTATAACCCAAGTTCCTGGAGCGCAGAGCGCCAACTACCTGGGAATCTTTATTGATTTACAAGAGAGAGAACAAATAAAATAAAAATGGAAACTTATAGTAAACAAAGACAATTAAAATAATTTTATTGACATCTTGTCAATACATGCAAAGTGCACTGTCTGCACTATTTAAAATATATAATATGCCTTATATACATTATGTACAATGAATATGGCGCCTCTGCCAGCGCTGCAGAGTTTGGTGGAGAATCGCCAGTGGGTCTCCAGCAACACCACGTATTTCGCGATCTAAGAAGAATTCGTAGATAGCGTACTTCACCGCTGAGGAGATGGAGATGGTGTGGTCCTCGAGTTCAACTGGAAAGATTCAGGACTGCAGGTCCGGCCGATGATGGAGAACATCTCTCGGATGACAACGGCGCTGCAGCACCAGTAAGCGGTGGGCCAACGACAGGTAGTAAAGAAAGAGAAACTTATCTTCCTATGGTTAACGCCTATTTACCTGTTATCTAACACACATATACTCTGTGGGAACAATTAATTAATTAAACTCAAAATATATATCCAACAGTTCTGGACGTGTTTTTGAAAAGTCGGATGTTAATTGAGAATGACGTCCAGATAGCAGATACTGTCCTTCCATTTTATTGGTTCATCAGAGAAGTCAGATCTTATGGAGAATGCTTCTCCTTTCTTGGCTTTTTGTCTGAATTTGTCAAAACTGGGGTTGTGGCTTATTTCTTATCATTACCTTCAAGTTTTTTACTGATGTAATAAATGCATTGTCTTAATGCATATTTGAAGGGAGAGGTGCCTTTAAGTACATATATTGATATTTTTTTGTTTTGAAAATAGGGCAATCCATATTTAATTCATTAGATAATAAAAAGGCATATATTGGATTTAATAAAAGATTAATTTTGCCAATATTTCGGTTGACTGAACGCCAAACCTTTATCAAGGTATTTTTTTCAACTGTGATATTATAACACTATGCGGCGCTGAGTTTGTGTATACAAAAATGTAATGCCTTAATAAAGGTTTTGCGTTCAGCCATCCGAAATATTGGCAAAATAAATATTTTATTAAATCCAATATATGCCTTTTATTATATAATATATTGATATGTTACAATGGCAAAATATGCGCCAAGTATAAAAGAAGTAGATACTGAATCCGGGGCGAAACAGAAGAAAAGTGTATATCATGTTTTATACTTTCAAACGTAGTACACCTATCCCCCGATTTACACGGTAGATACGTTCGTGAGAAAAACGTGTAAATCGAGGGATAGGTGTATATTAAACTGTCAAATCTGAATAGGTGTTCGCCCCCTCATGAATCAGAGTCTCCCAATATTCTTTTCAACATAGGTAGTATAGAGTAGAATATCGCATTTTAGTATAGTGCGATAAAAACAAAAAAAACTTATTTGGAAAACCGTGTAAAAGCGAAAACGTGTAAAACAAGTACCGTGTAAATCGGGGGATAGGTGTATTTAAATAGAAGTAACCGTAGAGATATCTGTCCTCATGGTATACAGGTTGTTAGCTTTTTGTCTGAATTTTCCTAAACTGGTGTTCCGGCTCATTCTTTAGCATCACTAGTATATACAGTGGACCCTCGGTTTGCGAGCATAATCCGTTCCAGAGCCATGCTCGTACTCCAAAACGCTCGTAGTGCGAAACTAATTTCTTATTTTTAATAATTGAAACTCGGGCAATTCTTCTTGCTACGAACAATTGCACAGTTTCCCACATTTTACATATTTCCCGAATCTGATCTGAAGGGAGGGATCCCAGTGAATTTTCATCCATCACGATTACGGGCAACCATCACGAGTTGCTCGTAATGCGAAATTTCACTCGTAATCCGAGGTAAAATTTTTCAAAAAATTTTGCTCGTACTGCGAAAAGCTCGTACTCCAAGGTGCTCGTTCACCGAGGGTCCACTGTATATATTTTTACGAGAATGATGTATAATGTATTATTCTGATGCACAAATAAAGGGAGAGGTGCCTCTTCTAATACATATATATATTAAAACCAAAAATATATATATCCTGAATGCTAACATGGCATTTTTAAATGGCAGAGCGCCATCTAGGGGAACAAAATTAAACTAAACGTTGATTTAGGTTTGTTCCACGGTATTTGGCCAACCCCTTTTTTTTATATAAATCAAGAAAAGACAATCATGAAACAAGACTAAATCAACGTTTAGTTGATTTTTGTTACACTAGATGGCGCTAGGCCATCTAAAATACTCATATGAGAAGTTAGGTTATACCTTTTTTTGTTTTTAAAATCAACACCTGACTATTTGTCCTATTTTTCATTATTATTTTTCACACACACATTTATATATTTGAAAATAGAGCAATCCATAAATAAATCCTTAATTAAAAAGGTATATATTGGATTAAAATATCATTTATTTTACCATTATTTCAGTTGGCTGAACCCCAACCTTTATCAAGGTGTTATAACATATTTAATCAACTATTTGTTGATTTTTAATTATTCTAGAATTAACGAATGATGACATTAAGACGTGAATGTTTCTTTTTACAAATAAATCAAACTTCTACTATCCTTACTGCGATGAATTTCATCGCAGTAAGGATAATAGAAGTTTGATTTATTTATGAAAAGAAACATTCACGTCTTAATGTCTACATTCGTTATACTGTAACGTAGAAAATTAGGAAAGACAAACCTCAGAATTATACGGCAATTTATTTAATGGAAAACCAAATTAAAACTATTATTTATTTAAGTAACCCAGGTTCCTGGAGCGTACAGAAGTCGCCAACTACCCGGGATGTCCTTCTGACCTAAGTCTTCTTGGATTTATGTACAATGCCAGTGGAAGTCCAATTAATGAGGTGTCGCCAGGCAGATTTCTTTCTTGGGAGATTTTCTAGGGATGCTGGACATATGTTGGTGATACCTAGGAGAGTGGCTGTCTGGAATCTTTGGTATTGGAAGGTTGGGCAAGTGAAGAGGAGGTGGTCTACGGTTTGGTCTTCATCTTGGCAGTGGGGGCAAGTTGGGTCTTCTTTTGATACCGTTGCAAGGTCTGCCTGAATGTAGCCATGTCCGGTCAGGATTGTTGTGGAGGTAGATCCATGCTTGATGTTTCGAAGCATTTGGAGGAGTAGTTTTGGGGTAGCAGCAATTGAAATTAATAAAATAGCAGAGAGGCAATAAGAAAATTTTACAGTGTATCAAAATACAAATATCGAAATTTAAAACATTTTCATAGAATAATAATAATCTGCTACAATATATAGATGGCGTGTTATTGCTTTTTATTAATTTAATCTAGAATTGGCCAAAATACAATATCCTACAAATCTCTGGAGACCTGAAGGATATTTCTACAAATTTCTCAGTTCCGTGCAATCAGAAGTACTATGTACCAGCCTTACATGTAAACGTAATAAAGAGTTACCCAAGCACAGTCCGCGGATAAGCCCCGAGGGACTAAGTATAAATCATACTTTCGACTAAAGTACGGAGAGAGAGATAGCTTTTATCTAATCTAGCTCCCAGGTAACAACGGGCTAGCTGTGGAAACCTTCCGTGGTACCTCTTTGTTTGAAATATCGAAACACAACTTTATGTGGGAGAAGTAGTAGTCATTTGATTTTTTAAATATTATATCACACACACACGCAAATACACACACACAAACCTTTATCTCTATCTCTATCTCTCCATTTAAATGGATTCTCCTGGAGAAGTAAAGCTGGCTGAGCTAATCCAACAGTGCTATGGAAGAACAGTTGAATCTCTTTAATTCAACACTTACTTTAATCCAACTGTTTGTTTTCAAATCCCAATAAGGCTTTTTCTTCTTTAATTCAACAGAAAATGCAGATCCCTCAGGGTGTTGAATTGAAGAAGTTGGACTGTGTAGATCCTTTAACAATTTTGACATTCATTTCTAATTAAAAAGTTTGTCATTGTAAAGAGAAATATAGTAGAACCTCTATAAAAGACACTTAGTTGTAGAGAAAAAGTGTCCTTTAGAGAGAGGTATCCTTTTACCTGAGAGTTGCTATTTAGTAAAATGGTAATACTGGTGGTGAAACTGTTATATAGAGGTGTATGCTCTCATGAAGGTTCTTCCTCATTAACTATGTTACTATATTTCTAGATAGTCCAAAAAGACCACACAAACCTTTATCAAGACACACAGGTCTTACAGAGGATTCTCCTTGGGGTTACAAGACGGAGAAACCTATGAAAGTGGGAAATATACAAAGGGGTAAAAATGGAGAAAGATTATATACACATATGGTAAAAAATATTATATCTTTATTCATGATAAAATTGTGAAAAAAGTTTTAAAATTACAAAATATATTTTCTCACAATGAGTTTCTTTTTATTAAAAAACGCTAGCTTTCAAGTGATAATGGCTCTTCAAACGGCTTAATAAAACATCGACTTTATTTCAGTTATAAATATCCACGCTGCGCGCGTTTGTTTTTGTAAATATTTCTGGTAAGATAAAGTCGATGTTTTATTAAGCCCGTTGAAAATTGATTATCACTTGAAAGCTAGTGTTTTGTAATAAAAATAAATTCATTGCGAGAAAGTATTTTGTAATTTTAAAAAATATTATATATTTTAGAGGGTCGGTGGTTGAAATAGAATTTCTTTGTCATTAAGACTAGGAGTACTACTCGGTAACTGGCAACTTTTTTAATAAAAAGGTTATTATCCTTTTAACGTTTTGCCGTCCACTGTATTCCTTTTCTTTTTTAATGTGGAAAACTTATTGGTGAATATTATTTAATATACAATATATTACTGGGGGGTCGGTGGAAGGATGGTCTAAATCGTTGGTTTTCGACAGCTACGACCCGGGTTCGATTCCCGCATTGGGCACTTTTTTTGTGATAAAAAAAAAATGCTCCAATAGCCCCCGTTTCTTACAAAAGTCCAACCCCACCTGCGAGTGCAAGTAACCGAACGGGGCTCTAGCACATTTGTAAGTACAAAGTCGAACTGCTTTTCACATATGTAGACATGTGGTGCGCTTACATTAAAAGAAGTCGCCTACTTCTACCCACCTTGATTATCATGGCCTGTACCACGTATACTAAGGATAAGCAAAAAGAAAAATATGAAATATCTTAAATAGAAAATTACCTCACAGTCGTAGCACCTCACCCATGGGATATTTCAAGAACAATTAAATCTGAAAATATGTTCATATAATAGAACCAAACTAAATCATGGAGACAAAACTTAAGCAAGTTTCATATTTTGATATCACCGGTCGTCTGTTCTTTTTTTTAAAGAGACAGAGGTAATTTTGTTCCCAGTTTTTTACTCGTGTGTCTTCAATAAAGGTTTCTGTGTATCAAATAACTTTCAGAGTTATTGTCTGAATTCCGTGATATACATGCTAAAAGGTACAACTTCCTTAAGTTTTGTCCATGAGTGTATATTGGTTATCTCATGTGTCTTCAATAAAGATTACTGTGTATAAAATATCAGAGTTATTGTCTCAATCCCGATATACATGCTAAAAGGTAGAACTTCCTTAAGTTTTGTATATGACTGTATATTGGTTATCTCGTGTGTCTTCAATAAAGGTCACTGTAATATCTTTCAGAGTTATTGTCTCAATCCCGATATACATGCTAAAAGGTACAACTTCCTTAAGTTTTGTCTATGAGTGTATATTGGTTATCTCGTATGTCTTCAATAAAGGTCACTGTAATATCTTTCAGAGTTATTGTCTCAATCCCGATATACATGCTAAAAGGTACAACTTCCTTAAGTTTTGTCCATGAGTGTATATTGGTTATCTCGTATGTCTTCAATAAAGTCACTGTAATATCTTTCAGAGTTATTATCTCAATCCCGATATACATGCTAAAAGGTACAACTTCCTTAAGTTTTGTCTATGAGTGTATATTGGTTATCTCGTATGTCTTCAATAAAGGTCACTGTAATATCTTTCAGAGTTATTGTCTGAATACCGATATACATGGTAAAAGGTACAACTTCCTTAAGTTTTGTCTATGAGTGTATATTGGTTATCTCGTGTGTCTTCAATAAAGGTCACTGTAATATCTTTCAGAGTTATTGTCTCAATCCCGATATACACGCTAAAAGGTACAACTTCCTTAAGTTTTGTCTATGAGTGTATATTATATTAAAAACAAAAAAGTCATACTGACCGCTCACATGAGAATTTCCAGATGGAAATTCGCTCATCACTACTAATATATATAAGAGAGCTATATAAAGATATAATTATAATAAATAACATTCTTGTGTTTAAACAATATTTTTGCCTGGCAAATATTCACTAAGGGAGAATCCGAACGAAGTTGGGTCATTCAGAGTCAGTATATAATTATTATTATCAACTCCGCCTTTGCCGGTCCCAAGCCCGGATGAAAAAGGAGGAGGGGGAGCAGTAACAAGCTCACTAAAAAACCTGGGCTCAGCTGGCCCGGCTGATAGTACCATGTAAGGACTCCAGGGATACAGGATGAACAGCGTTTGTACTCCATGTTAGGAGCGGCTGCACATGGCATCTGTTCCTCATGCCAGAGGCGGCCATTTCTTCTGTAGCTAAGTCGGCCTGCCACCGAGTAGTGCTCCTAGTCTTAATGACAAAGGCAGATGCATTCTACTTCACCCAGTCATGATGGTTCTCTACAAACTTGATACCCTAATATGATTGAGTGGAGATAAGAAAGAAGAAGAAGATATAATGATTATATTTATATATTAAAAAATAAAAATGATTTATTTGTATAATTTTAGCTAGTATTTGAATAGCTTATATGTTAATTTATTTATATATTAAGCTATAAAAATTGGAAACTATTATAGACGCTTATGATTCTTTTAAAAATTAAACAATTTCTACTGTCCTTACTGCAATGGAAAAATTAATGGGAGGGCCTGGCTCATCAATGGTGAACCCTCCCAGCAGTTTCGCCAGTTAAGGGTAGTAAAATTTGTTTTATTTTTAAAAAGAATCATACGCGTCTATAATAGTTTCGAATTTTCAAAACAGATGGCGCGCTAATTTATCATAATATTCAGCTACCTCCATGAAAAAGTTTGAATGATTTATTCAGTAGTTTTGGTGGAGAAAGATTACAATGTTCAAATTATCTTGACAGGGATAGATTCCTTAGGGAGTGGTTGCTTGTCACGAAAATATTGTTTTAACAAATGTTCGTTAGTCAAACTTTCACTCGAGTAAAAGCCGGGTAAAATCGGCTATATATATTCGCTAGTATTCATATATAAACAGTATATACTTATATTACGATGCAATAGCGCGCCATCTGTTATGAAAATTAGAAACTATTTTAGATGCGTAAGATTATTTTTGAAATTAATTTGCAGAAGAGCGATTGCTCGAAGCATATTATATATTTATAATTATATGTAATTCTACTGTCCTCAAAGCTTATGTCCATAGTTTATCTAAAATACCCATTCCAAGAGTCTAGCAACAGTATCACTATAAAAGGAAGTTCCAAAAATGCAATATAACAGCGGTATGGTAGATTAAACTGGCGAAACCGCTGGGAGGGTTCACCACTGATGAGCCAGGCCCTCTCATTAATTTTTCCATTGCAGTAAGGGCAGTAGAAATTGTTTAATTTCAAAAAGAATCATACGCGGCTAAAATAGTTTCTGATTTTTATACTATATACACCTATCCCCCGATTTACACGGTACTTGTTTTACACGTTTTCGCTTTTACACGGTTTTTCAAATAAGTTTTTTTTTTATTATCGCACTATACTAAATGCTACTGTGATTGAACACATGCGCTGTGTACACATTTCACGAGGAATCCCGAGCTTATGTGCTGACTTGCTGCACACGCACACTGTGTCTGTATTTCTTCGCATAAAAATTTCGCGAAAATTTTTAATTTTCGATTTACACGTTTTTCTCAGGAACGTATCTACCGTGTAAATCGGGGGATAGGTGTACTGTGAATATAAACAAATTGAGACTTTATTATGAAAGATTAATGTGGTAAATGTGATTGTTATCCTCCCCTAACTACGATTTTTCCATTTTTCCTTCGTACAAGAGCAGTCAGCCGAGCCGACGTTGTCTGCAGGCAGCTCCCAAGCCTAACTCCGTCTCTGAGTTGGAAGGATTATTCTTCCCATCCTTCCTGTTCTTCTCCCCAAGTCAACGTCCGAGATGAAACCTTCCCAAGCATCCCACCAAAGCTGTTTTGTACGTGTATGTTTAAGTCAGCTTCTTTTTTGAACTAACGGCCACTTATGTTTGCAGATCAGCTGCTGAAACCGCTGGAATCTAAACCATTTTGGCGTTCGTTCAGGTAGGAGCCATTTCTGTCTCCCTGCGTGCAGATACTCTATCTCTCTTATAGTTTAGGGAGATACTTCCTGAGAGCCAACCATTAGTAGAATGACTCCTCAGCCCTGAGGAACGAGGCCCAGTTTTAACATGTACTCAAGACTGTGGTGTCGAGACTCTCTTAGGATGAATCTGGCCACAGTCAAGTATATGAAGGCAAATTGGTTTCAAATACGATATAGGAGATCAGAGTGGGTGGTAAACATTCGAAACTGGTTCGCGCACAGTGATGGAAGTCTCCACGTGTCTAACCCGTGTGTTTCAAGCGGTCCCATGTTCCCTACCTTCTCGTGGTGGGACTGCTAAGAGGGCTGCTGCTCGCCATGTATCTCTATAGTAGACATCTTGTGTACCTATCTATAGTACACGTCTTGTGTACGCACGACACACTGTATAAAGAGAACGAATCACCAAGCTACTTCTTTCAATCGCTAACCCACTGTTAGATGCAGATACCTTCAGTACTATCTCCAATTAGCAACTTTTATCAAACCTAGGATATATTCACGTGAATCACCCCCACTTTTGTATTGCGTTTGCAGATCTGAGATCCTACATCTATCTGATCTCCATTTAACGTTAGCGCATCCTCTCATTCAACAAACAATGCCTGATGGTTCTTGCTAAGTAACGTACGTGGACCTCATGTGATATAGGCGTGTGCAGTGTGGATGTGATGCTTGTAGGTTTGTGAGCCTAGGGTAACTTCCCTTTACGCCTCGAAGCTAAAAACAACCGAAGACTGTTGTTTACCGCTCGTTAATTTTTTAAAGAATGTTTTAGAACAAAAAGCAGGCGACTGCCGGCGAGAACACTAGCACGTGACTTCCTGTGCTCGCGCCTGCCTGCCTGCCAGCGAGAGCAGTTTCACGCGACCGCCCGACAGCGAGAGAATCTTTTTCTTAATTACAATGCAAATCCTTAACTATATTTACAGGTTTCTATTTTATAACTATTTTACATATTTACAGTGCTGTACTGGCAATTCTCCATCCAAGCATTATATCTCAGCTTGGTGCTCTCAGTATTTCAGGCTGATGTGATATCCCTAATTAATGTAAAATCAATTATCTAACCTCTCAACGGTAATAAAAACCAATACCAAAAGTGGTGTTCGGTGTTAATAATTAGTGAGTCTATAGAGATATTAATATACATTTTCAAACTTCCCATTAGTCTATAAGGCTTATTTAGGATTTTAAGAAGATTTTTTTATTAATCCAATATTTCGATGGACTAATCAAAATAGATATTATGGATTGCTATATATTCAGAATATATATGTGGATTTCGATTGGATCCTGTCGACTCTCTATAATAATTGGAGTGGTCCTGTCGACTTACTGTGGGATTGGTGAATTGTGGTGAATCCTATGTCGGATTATGTTGAATTGATGATTGATGGCGCAGTCTTGGTTGAATGGTGGGTTTCCACAGGAGAAATAACGAGCACACCTGGATGGGATAGAACATGGACTTTGCGAAAGGGAGAGAGTGATGAGACTGGAGGAGGTACCTTTGCCTTTCACATGATCGAGAGGACACTACCTTGGTTGGAGCCTAAGTTGAGCACACCTTGGTTGGAGCCTAAGTTGAGCCCGCCTTGCTTCTATCCCGGTCACCTACCTTCTCTCTAACTTCTTGTCC
This sequence comes from Cordylochernes scorpioides, assembly GCA_030710605.1. Taxonomy (NCBI): domain Eukaryota; kingdom Metazoa; phylum Arthropoda; class Arachnida; order Pseudoscorpiones; family Chernetidae; genus Cordylochernes; species Cordylochernes scorpioides. Next base: position 4,251,317 of record CP092883.1, on the reverse strand, counting down.
GAGATAATCGTCATTAACTATCTCGGCTTCTCATTGGTGGAGATCATTCTACGTGCCTGCTTCTGATTCGCTATTAGTTGGTCATGCTTAAAGGTGATTGGTTGTTGATTTGTCATGCTTAACTGTGATTGGCTTAGTACCTCCATTGTCGCCATGATTGCAATCTTCCAGGAAGAAGAAGGTCTTTGAACCATAGTTTGATGGGTTCTGGACAGTGACCTTTAATTCCTGGATGATGCAATCCTGTTAATTGTTGTTCCCTTTTTCGCGAAGCCTAACTTTTATTAAATCTTTTGACGATACATTGCATAGGTTGTGGTGGGGTTACATATTGCTATATACAAATTATCACATATATATATTGATTTTTCAACTGTATATGCAAGCATGTAGGATCACTTTAACATCCGCTTGTCCTGTGGATATTGTGGATGTTGTAAGGTTGAGAGTTTTGGACATATGGAAATTAGAAGGAAAGGAAATATCTTTATTTATGGGGCTGCTAACCAAAATGAATGATTTTTGAGCCCCAATGCAAATTAGAAGCCAAAATTCGAAATTATTCTAAAGGCGTAAGATTCTTTTTGAAAATAAATAATTTTATAACAGATGGCATGCTAGTGCATCATATTATAAATTGGAAATTAGAAGTCTTAGAGAAGCCTTATTATAACTGGAGTGTTATCTAATCAAAACACCAGGTGTGGTCCGTAGTCAAGAATATTTCATCATCTCTCTGTGACAGATAAGATATAATTGATTTTTTTTTAACTATGAAATCTATAAAATTAGCTTTTATGCCAGTGTGATTACATATTATTTGGGATTTGTGATTCAGCAATAAAAATGTATTTGTCTTTGTATTCCCCTGTATTTATGGCAGAAATATAAGTCTTAGCTTTTTTTTTTTTTTTAATTCAACACCCCAATATATTGGAATTTTGAAAACACAAGGTAATAAGACCAAATCCAAATAAATAAATAGTGTGTGATGATTCAGTAAAAGAATTGTTACCGAAACGTTTCACACTATTAATTTATTTAGATTTGGTCTTATTTTCTTTTAGTTATAATCTATAATCCAAATTGTTCCTTATCATAAAGGAAATAACCTTATTGGGATTTGAAAAATGGTTAAAGTGTTAAAGTCATGTGGAATTAAAGAAGTTATACTATATAATGACTTCACAATTATCAATTATTGTATTACTGTTAATCTTTCTTTTTTCCAAACTAAAATAAATTCCTACTTTCCTTAAAGTGATGAAAAAATAATGGGAGGGCCTGGCTCATCAGTAGTGAACCCTTTCAGCAGTTTCATCTGCTTAATCAACCATACCTTCTTTTGATATTGTATTCGACTATTCTTCATATATATTTACACTCATGGACAAAACTTAAGGAAGTTGTATCTTTCAGCATGTATATCAGGATTGAGACAATAACTCTGAAAGATATTACAGTGACCTTTATTGAAGACACACAAGATAACCGAGTGTAAACAGCCTCTGTCTCCTTCAAAAAATAGACAAATGGTGACATCAAGGACTTTAAATTTCCTTAAGTTTTGTCAAGAGTGTATATGACACTATAGAGGAAAACTTGGTTGAGGTGTTTAAAGGAACTATGGACATAAACTTTCATGACAGCAGGGGGACATTTTTCATTCAATTACAGTAAAACCTCTTTAATTAAACACTCCAAGGATTCATAATTTTTGGTTGAATTATAGTCTTCTTCTTCTTTCTTATCTCCACTATATCATATCAGGGTATCAAGCTTGTAAAGCTTGAGACTTGACAACCATCATGACTGGGTGAAGTAGAATGCGTCTGCCTTTGTCATTAAGACTGGGAGCACTACTCAGTGCCAAGCCGACTTAGCTCCAAAAGAAATGGCCGCCTCTGACATGAGGAACAGATGCCATGTGCAGCTGCTCCTAACATGGAGTACAAACGCTGCTCATCCTGTATCCCTGGATTAGGAGTCCTTACAGAGTACTATCAGCCGGGCCAGCTGAGCCCAGGTTTTTTAGTGAGCTTGTTACTGCTCCCCCTCCTCTTTTTTCATCCGGGCTTGGGACTGGCAAAGGCGGAGTTTTGAATTATAGTCAGTTTAATCAAATAAAATAACCTTTTATTGGGATTTTGAGAAAGAAATTGTTGAATTAAAGTAGGTATTGAATCAAAGAAGTTATACTGTAGTCTCAAATTTCTTTAACAGATAGTACGATATGTATATAATCTAAATAGACAACACAAACGAAATAGGTAAAAAAAGAGATAATATTTATTTGCAAAACATCTCAAATAGATAGAGGGGAAAAGATCACACATGCTCCGGGAATAATAACATACATGGGCTGCCAGGTATAGGAAAAAAAATAATCAACATGTGTAAAATTGAAGGTATATGCAACAGCAATAACAATATACAAATAAGGTGCATAGTCAAATTTGCATAGCTCCTTTCTTTAGAAGTGGGTGGGATTACCAAAAAAAAAAAATGACGTGCAATTGGCAAGATGGTCAACAATTATACTTTTTTTACATGGGTAACACTCTTTACAAACATACATACAAGTTGAGAGATTTAAAAAAAATAAATGTTGGAACTGAGAAAGAATAAAAATTGAAGAAGGTGTTATGTGAAATAACAACATCCATTAATGCCATGCATAAACATGTACTATTCCTATTTTCACAAATTCAGTAGAACCTTCCTCTAAAGGACAACACCTAATTTCAGAGCCAAAAGTGTCCTTTAGGGAGAGAGGTGCGTCCTCTTACTGGTGAGTTGCTAAATAGTAAAAATGGTCATTTTGGTGATGAAAACTATCTTTTGTAGAGAAGTGTCCTCTAGTGTGTGTGTCTTCTCATGGAGGTTGTTCTACTGTATTAGAAGATAATTTGTCATCAAGAGATCAGACAAAATATTGTGAAAGTTCCTTCAGTGTATCATTCTACAAACCTTCTTTAATCAAGAAATAAAGAGATAGAAGAGATGAATAGGGGCAAAAAATTAGGTATCAAAAACTTCCTCTCACAATTTGCATCATCTTTTATTATATTTTAACAATTTGAAAAAAAAAAAAAGACCTCTGTTTATGTAACTGAACGTTGCTGATGGATTTCTGTTTAATGTAAACAGACTTGAGAGAATTTGAATTTATAAATATATATAAACACTCATGGACAAAACTTAAGGAAGTTTCAAATTTTGATGTCGCTGGTCGCCTATTTTTTTCACACTTGGTTATAGATACAAAAAAATAAGACCTAATCCATATTGTGGATTATTTACTTGTATCTATAATCCAAATTTTCTTTATCATTCACACTTGGTTATCTCATGTGTCTTCAATTAAAGGTCACTGTGTATCAAATAACTTTCAGAGTTATTTGTTTGAATCCTGATATACATGCTAAAAGGTACAACTTCCTTAAGCTTTATCCATGAGTGTATATGTGTGTTGCATTTCTGACCGTTTTTCTCTATATATATATATATATATATATATATATATATAAATCAATATATATATATTTACCTAATAAAAAAAAAAAAGATGGCTTTAAAAAATTAAAATTAAATTTTTGAAAATTAATAAAAAAAGGTTTTTAATGGTTATCTTCTCAATAAATATCTAATCATATATATAAAGTAAGATCTAAAAAAATAATAATAATAAAATATAAATATTTTTAAATAATCTCTTTTTTGATTAAAGCAGACAACATTGCAATAAAGATAGCAAAAAAAAAAAAACTTTTTTTTCATTCAAGATTTAAAAAAAAAAAAAAGAAATTATTTGATCATTCCCACACTCCCATTAAGATTAAATAAAAAAAAAATCAACATACTTTTTTTTTTACTTAAAAAGAATGGGGGAAAAAAAAGTAGAAATATATAGACACTATAAATCAACATACATATTTACACGATGGTGTTCAGATTCAGGTAAACACAGCTAATTTTTTCAAAAATAGTCTTGTAATTTGAAAAAAAAAAATGTAAAAATTATATAAATATTAGATAAAAAAGGGCATATAATGGATTTAATAAAAGATTTATTTTGCCAATATTTCGGCTGGCTGAACGCCAACCTTTATCGAGGCATTACATCTTTGTATACACAAACTCAGCACCACATGAGTTTGTGTATACAAAAATGTAATGCCTCGATAAAGGTTGGCGTTCAGCCAGCCGAAATATTGGCAAAATAAATCTTTTATTAAATCCAATATATGCCTTTTTTATCTAATGAATTAAATATGGATTGCTCTATTTTCAAAACAATATTTATATATGTAAATAAAGAGTCTAATTTATTTATTTGACAACTCAATTTTTTTTTCAATAGATTCCCCCCGCCCAATCAGATACACAAAATTGAGCTGGTTCTTCAATTTTCACAATAATTGAAAATGTAAACTGTGTTTCTTTTCAAATACAACAATTGTCTACTGAACTTACTGCATTGAAAAGAAACATACATATTGTAGAATAGTTTACGACGAATAAGCAGTCGCTAACCAACAGCAGCATTGTTAGAAAAGGAGAAAGACCTCTTTAAAAATCCTGACTTCAACTGACCCAGTTGATAGACCTCAGCAAAGGTCCCACTCCAGGGATATGGAGGAGCTGTGTCTGTACTCATGTTAGAGTCAGCAGCAAAGGCTTCTGCTTCCATGTTAGGGACGGCCTCAAACTACAGGCAAAGTCAGACTTTCACCAAAGTGTGCCTGGATCATGGTGCCATGATCAACGAAAGCTGCACCCCTACACCCCATTCCATGAGACTCGAGGAGCATGAACTCATGGAATTTGTGTAATCTTTACACAAAGGGATAAGAAACAACAACAGAATAGTTTATATTTTCTATAATAGATGGAGCACTAATACATCCTGTTTAATTTCACAATAACCATCAGTGGTAAAAAAAACAAATTTGTGAAGGATCAAAGACACAATTATAGTAAAAGAAAATAAGACCTAATCCAAATAATTTATTAGTGTGTGACGTTTCGACAACAACATTGTCACCATCATCAGACAAAAGAGTAAATATTGTTGCCGAAACATCACACACTAATAAATTATTTGGATTAGGTCTTATTTTCTTTTATTATAAATCTATAATCCCAATTGTACTTTATCGACACAATTATAGATTTGATGAAGCTACCCTAGAGATATAGTTTCACCATAGGAACCTACAGGAGTACCACCACCAGATAACAGACTGGATGTTGTCTCCCAGGTTGTAAGAAATCATCAAAGACTGGACTATAAACCTGACATACGATGGGTCTACATAATGGTGAGAGAAAAAAAGTTGCATAAACTTGGACTGACCACCAGATAACAGACTGGATGTTGTCTCCCAAGTTGAAAGAATCCATCAAAGACTGGACTATAAACCTGACATACGATGGGTCTCCATAATGTTGAGAGAAAAAAGTTGCATAAACTTGGACTGACTACCAGATAACAGACTGGATGTTGTCTCCAGGTTGAAGGAATCCATCAAAGACCGGACTATAAACCTGACATACGATGGGTCTACATAATGGTGAGAGAAAAAAGTTGCATAAACTTGGACTGACCACCAGATAACAGACTGGATGTTGTCTCCCAGGTTGAAAGAATCCATCAAAGACTGGACTATAAACCTGACGTACGATGGGTCTCCATAATGTTGAGAGAAAAAAGTTGCATAAACTCAGATTAAGCTATATATGTAAATATGGTGGAAAAATTTCTAAGAAATATATTTTATTCGATGTATACATTGCTTCTATCTTTTATAATACTGATATCTTGTGGCCTTTGTGCTGGCATGCATTGAAAATTCAAAAAGCTTTTATTACAATTATATGGGAAAAAAGCACCTTCTGATGGTGTATTGATGTTAATATTTTTGTTGATTTGCATGATCTATTGCTTCTAGGCCATTTAGTTAAGTTTATAGGCCTTCCCTATAACCCAGTCATGGCAGAATGACCAATCAGGGTCTGGAGAAAATAGCAAAGAATGAAGAGGTTCCTTCGCCTGGATCTGCAGGTCTTAAAGAAGAAAACCTTGTGTGTATATTCCACCTTGTATAGGCACATTATAGGATTTTGGTCTTATACAGATTCTCCGAGCAGAATGAGAAAAATATCAGAGCATATTTTTTCTCATACAATACTTTTGTTTGATGATGGCAAAAACACTGTACTCATATTAGATTCGGCAGCAAAGATGTTTGCTTCCATGTTAAGAACAGCTTCAAAATACAGGCAAAAGTCAGACTTTCACCAAAATGTGCCTGGATCATGGTGCCATGATCAACAAAAGCTGCACCCCTACATCCCATTCCACGAGATCAGATGTTGATTTGGCTTTGAGGAGCATGAACTCATGGAATTCGTGTAATAATTACACAAGGGGATAAAAAATAACAACACATTATAAGATTACTGATTAAAAAAGCCCGACCGGCTCATATTTCTTCTTTCTTTCCAAAGTACTTGCTGATCATGATGAGCTACTACATCATATTTTGCTTGTTAAGTCATCACACAAGAGCATGTACTGGACTTATACCTTTAAGCACCAGACAGGACGATACAAAGCCTTAGTGTCACATGATGTCTCTTTTCCCTTATGTCAACTCAACAAATAAAATCTAATGAAAAAATATATACAGTTAAACTTGTCTATAACGCCCCCTCTTGGAACTCACCAAAATAGGGTGCTATAGAGAAGGGGTGCTATAGACAGGTCACTTTTAATGTAAATCGTACTACGTATTTAAAATCGAGCGCTATAGAGAGGGAAGCACTATTTAGAGGGGGGCGCTATAGACAGGTTTAACTGTACAATAGAACCTCCATGAGAGAATGCTTGCACTAAAGGACACTTTGTCTCTGCAATTAGGTGTTGTCCTTTACAGGGAGGTTCTACTGTATAAATATATATATTTTTACTTTAAAAAGCACCATAATGGCTAAATTTTTTATTGTAGAGATATAGCCTGTACCATGCTGACGAGGGCCAACAACACGAAACGCGTTTGTGGTTAACTTTTCTTGATTTTATCAAAAAAAATCGGTTGGCTAAATATCAGGGAACAAGTTAAATCAACTTTTAGTTGATTTTTGTTCCACTAGATGGCACTCTGCCATCTAAAATCCTCATGTGAGCAGTCAGGGTTTGCTTTTTTGATTTTTAATACCAACACATGACCTTTTTTCTATTTTTTTTTTTCCTCTATATTTTTACATACAGTTAAACCTGTCTATAGCGCCCCCTCTTGGAACTCACCAAAATAGGGTGTTATAGAGAGGGGGTGCTATAGACAGGTCACTTTTAATGTAAATCGCATCGTACTACGTATTTAAAATCGAGCGCTATAGAGAGGGAGGATTTTTACATAAAAAATATATTTAGTGCATTTTTACAAAAATGCATACGGTGTTACAGAGTGTTTCGTATTTGTATAAATCTTATAAAAAAAGTGTTTTAATATATTTTAAAAAATTAATTTAAAGTATTAGAGTTTGTGCAAGCCTTTTGAGGGTTAACATTTATCAGGAATAACATTATAAAATGGCTACCGGCACCTAAAAGGTTAAAATGGTTGGTCAGTGGGGGTCCCGTGATGTATTACATATTTGCATATATAGCATTCATATATGGTATTGGCCTTCATCCTTTTTTTTTTTTGTTTATCCCTAGTACATGTGGTACAGGCCATGATAAACATGGTGGGTAGAAGTAGACAACTGCTTATTCTGTAAGTGCACCACATGTCTACACATGTGAAAAGCAGTTCGACTTTGCACTTACAAATGTTGCAGAGTCCCGTTTGATTACTTTCACTCGCTGGTGGGGTTGGATTTTGGCCTTCATCCTTATTTTGGTAGTTTATTTTCCACACACTATCGATATTATCTATTTATACTAAACGTTAGCTCAATCATTGATAAGGAAAAAATTGTATTATAGATTATGAACACAAGGTAATAAGACTAAATCCAAATAAATAGTGTGTGACGTTACAGTAACAGCATTGTTACCATCTTCAGACAAAAGTACTGAATGAGAAATTTTACCACAGCATGTTTTTAAATAGTTCCTGTTATCAAGTGTGTAAACAAGATAACAGATAAGAAGAAGATATTTATCTGATAAACACACGAGATAAATATATGTTAGCTTAATCAAAAAAAAAAAAAGATAGATTTATGCAAATCTGGAAAACTTCATTCCTCAGGAAAGAAAGAGAGGTAAAAAAAGCACTTCCAAATCTTGTATATACAACAAACAAACAAACAAACCCTCATACATACTGGTGCATTCTATACATAACTCTGGTTAAGTAGAGAGAGATGAAGTATGCAAATATAATACACATAGTTTTTTATAATCAATATATACATATGCAAATTGAAAAAAAAAAAAAAATTTTTTCTTCTTTTATAATCTAACATGCGTGCACCATATTCGATAAGTTTTTTTTTTTTCTTTCTTTATGACTAATATATGGTAAATTTGATGCTCTAAAATAATTTTTTTTGTTAAATTAATACAGTAGAACTTCCCTGTAAAGGACAACACCTAATTGCAGAACTAAAGTGTCCTTAAAAGGAGAGTTGCCCTCTTACCAGAGAGTGGTAAGAGAGTTGCTAAATAGTAAAAAAATGGTAATTTTTGCAAATTAAAACTGTCCTTTATAGAAAGGTGTCTTCTAGCATGAATGTCCTCTCATGGAGGTTCTACTGTATTTCGTTTGGTTATATATATATGGGGAATAGAAAAGAGAAAAGGTTTGATTTGAAAAAAAGTAAAAAGGCAAATCATTATACAAAACAATATATCAATCGCAATAATTGCAAAAAAGTTTCTTTAGCATGAATGTCCTCTCATGGAGGTTCTACTGTATTTTTCTCGTTTGGTTATATATATATATGGGGAACAGAAAATTGCATTAGATGCACAAAGCAGGATCTTTGGGAGAGGCCGCTGCTCATCATAAAACAGCTCGAGGAGCATGAACTCATGGAATTCGTGTAATCTTTACACAAGGGGATAAGAAACAACAACAGAAAAGTGAAAATGGTTTGATTTGAAAAAAAAAAAATGGCAAATCATTATACAAAACAATATATCAATCGGAATAATTGCAAAAAGTTTCTTTTAAAAAAAAAAAAGCTTTAGTTAAGATGGAGTTGTCTCTTGAAGATCTAGAGAGGATAATTATCTTCCACAAATCCCTTCAGCTTGCTAGATAAGCCATTTTTATTGAATAAAGAAACTATTATTCCGATTATAAACACAAGGTAATAAGACCAAATAAATAAATAGTGTGTGACGTTTCAGTAACACGTTGTTACCATCTTCAGACAAAAGTACTGAATGAGAAATTTTACCACAGCATGGTTTTAAATAGTTACTGTTATCAAGTGTGTAAACAAGATAACAGATAAGAAGAAGATAGTTTTCTGAGAAACACAGAATATTATTCTGTGAAAAGAAAGGTTTAATTCTAAGAATAATATTCTGTGTTTCTCTCAGAAAACTATCTTCTTATCTGCTATCTTGTTTACACACTTGATAACAGTAACTATTTAAAACCATGCTGTGGTAAAAGATGGTAACAACACTGTTACCAAAACATCACACACTATTTGGATTTGGTCTTATTACCTTGTGTTTATAATCTATAATTCAAATTTTGTCTTATCATTATTATTCCGATTGATATATCGTTTTAAATCCTTTGCAATTATTATTTCACAATCTAACATTATACAAAAAGTTCAAGAAAGATGCTATAGGATTTAAAAGCATCACACTACAATTAGCTAATCAGAAAAAAAAAAAAAAAAGGAAATATCTGGAAAAAGTTCCAAATCTATAAAAAGAAAGTAAAATTGACTGAAGTTGGACTATTTTGTCCATATCCACCTTAGGTAGTTGACAGAAGAATTGACATCAATTTGAAATTATTTTGAAATGGACTTTTTCCACTGCAGGGTTGAATATAATACATTCAAGTAATTTATCTTATTATAATAAACTCCCAAAAAATTCTGGAAAGAAATCTTTCTTCTTTTTTTTAATTGTGCTCCATTATATTTTTTCCTTTATCTCAATTTACTAATATTCCTATATTTACACACAAAAAAAATGATAACAATTTGGATTATGGTCTAGAAATAGAAGAATTGCTTTCATTACTATCTTCTAAATCTTGTCTCAAGATGAAGGTATAACAATACTAGTGTTATATAAATATATTGTTATAGAAATTACTTTTTTCTAAAACCTATTTCCAATATCTCCATATATTGTTCCATATAACTATACAAAAAAAAAATTATTTTATAAAAGAAAAGACAAGAAGAAAAAGGACGGAGAGAAAAAGAAATAAATATAAAGAGGTTGATAGGCAGGGGGAAAAGAAAGAAAAGCCCTCTTTGAATGATAAGAGAGATTTAAAAAAAAAAATCTACAAAAAAAAATCCTACCACACATTTAAAAAAAAAAAGCATCAAAAGACCATATACACACACATAAAAAAAATAAATAAATAAACAAGAATAATAAAATTTGTAATAATTATTTTTGGCAATGTGTTTTTTTTTTCTCTCGTATTATCATTAAATATTTTCTCTAAGAAGAAGAATTGACATAATTTTTTTTTTTTTAAAGAAGGTGGGATGATGATAAGTCATCAGCCAGTGTTACAGCTGGGACTCACAGATACCAATAACATGAAGGGGGTCCGGCTGGTACAAGAGAGGGAGGGATCACTGTACGAGGAAGTCCTTGTACCCTCGCAAGGACTTGAGCTGCTTTTTGATGGCTTTCACTAGGTCCAGTGGCTGGACCAGCAGTGAGATATCCTTCCCCACTGCATTGAGCCGTTGCTCCACCTGGACTTATCTTTGTCAGATACTTCGACATCGTAGGATGTACAATAGGGACATAGCTCTACTTGAGATGGCCAGTTCTAAATGTTGTTGTTGTTGTTGTTTCTTATCCCCTTGTGTAAAGATTACACGAATTCCATGAGTTCAATCAACATCTGATCTCATGGAATGGAGTGTAGGGGTGCAGCTTTCAATGATCATGGCACCATGATCCAGGCACACTTTGGTGAAAGTCTGACTTTGCCTGTAGTTTGAGGCCGTTCCTAACATGGAAGCAGACACCTTTGCTGCTGACTCTAACATGAGTACAGACACAGCTCCTCCATATCCCTGGAGTGGGACCCTTGCTGAGGTCTATCAACTGGGTCAGTTGAAGTCAGGATTTTTAAAGAGGTCTACTCCTCTTCTAACAATGCTGCTGTTGGTCCGCGACTGCTTATTCGTCAGAGTTATTCTGCTTGTTTCACAGCTGGCCTTCATATCTGAAGGTCGTTCCCCTATCCGCCACCTGGGGACGTGCCCTATAGCAGCCAGTTCTAAATGTACTTGCCACATGTACTCAGGATAAATGGCACTTCTACTATCAGTAAGAATCCAGATATCTTGATAATTAGTATTTCTGATGGATTTTAAGGCTTCAGAGATGGCTATAAGTTCTGATCTGAAGACTGAGCAAAAATCTGGGTTTTTTCTGCTCATTTTCTCAATGCCATTTGTGTTTTTAATGAGACAGCCACTGCCAGTGTGTCCTAACTCGTCTCTGCTACCATCGGTATAGATAGTTATTGCATTTTTAGGAATGTTATTAATTATTTCTAATGATTTTTTTTTTTGCTTATCCCTAGTATATGTGGTACAGGCCATAATAATCATGGTGGGTAGAAGTAGGTGACTGCTTTTACTGTAAGTACACCACATGTCTGCACATGTGAGAAGCAGTTCGACTTTGCACTTACAAAATGTACCAGAGCCCTGTTTGGTTACTTGCACTCGCTGGTGAGGTTGTACTTTTGCAAGAATCTGGGGCCATTGGAGAATTTTTTTTTTTTATCAGAAAAAAAGTGTCCAATGCGGAAATCGAACCCGGGTCGTAGCGGTCGAAAACCATCGGTTCAGACCATCCTTCCACTGACCCCCAGTTCCAAATGTACTTGCCACATGTACTCAGGATAAACCCACACCACACACAGAGAGAGAGAGAGAAGGGGACACTACCTCGTTATCTTTAAAGAAGAGGTTGAGGGGCCTCTGGTTTATCTCTGTGAGAACCCAGCTGGTGGAGGTGTTGCCTTCCACCGCAGTGGCGCATGGAGGGAGATGA